>PPHD01006317.1:4532-24745 GCA_002909625.1 Bambusicola thoracicus
AAAAAAAAAAAAAAAAAAAAAAAAGTTGATCCTGAGAAATCTAGCTGAATTGTAATCATAGTTTATAAAAATAATTCTGAGCTTGAATATAAATATAATGGCTTTTTTTACTGTAAACTAGTAGCTAGTTTTTGCCAGAAAAAATAAGATGTTTAAATCCATAATTTGTTAATAATAATCACTCCTCAGTATCCCAGAGGGAAAGAAAATGGACACTAACATACCAAGTCTGTTTCATAGAATATATTTATGCTGGAAATAAATCCCAGAGAACAGCACTTGCATGTTCTTCCAGTGTTACTTCAAATTTCAGTACAGTGGACATAGTTGTAATGAGCAGTGGTCTTTCTACCTGATGACACTAAACTGAGTTGACATACTAGAGGGAAGAGATACTATCCTGAAAGATCTGGACAGGTTTGAAAGGTGGGCCCACTCAAACCTTGTGAAGTTCAACAACACCAAGTGCAAGGTCCTGAGCCTGGGTTGGGGCAATCTCAAGCAGAGATACAGGTTGGGTAGAGAATATCATGAGAGCATCCCTGAGGAGAATGATTTGGGAGTTTGTCTTGAAAGACTCAACATGAGCTGACAGTGTGCACTTGCAGCCCAGAAGGCCAACTGTATCCTAGGTTGCATTAGGAGAAGAGTGACCAGCAAGTCAAGGGAGGTGATTCTGCCCCTCTACTCTGTCCTCGAGAGACCTCACCCTACCCAAACCATTCTATTATTCTATGGTTCTATAATTCATGATTGCTCCTGCTCCCTCAGACCAATTGTCACCTATCCAGTAGAAAAAAACAGTGGCTACAGGATTCGGTAGATTCTTTGTTCTTTCACATTGTCCAGAAAAAAAATTAATTCAAAACATCAAATATTTCTCTTCTACATTGTCCATGAAGTTATTTCCTTATTTCTATAGTACAGTGTTACATATTTTGTGCTAGCTCAGAAAACAAACTATTTAATTCTGGATCACTTCAGATTATTGTTAAACTTTGAATTTGACTGAATTGTTATTTCTTGTGTGAAATGTGTGTAAATCCATATTTAAATGGGAGAGATTTTATCTAAAATTTCTATCAAAAAAGTGCATAGCCAAATATCCCTATTTTCTACTAGTATTCTTGTTCATTACAATCACAGTAGAAATAAAATTCAACTGTGCATGAACTGCTTTTGAAAGAAGTAGGGGCTACAAGACTCTTGGAGCTAACAATACTGGACTCTTCCACTATTTCAAGTGCAGCCTTGGGCAAACAATCTCCCCAGGCTTTTCATTCACCTCCCAGAAAAGAGAACTAATAATACTTGTCAGCCATAGAGGTGCTTTTAGGCTTAATTCATTCCTGTTCATAAAAGCTGATAAATATCTAGTTTCGAAGATACACATAATCACTAATAGATTAGCTCTTATTAGATACACTATGCAAGTTCAAGCTCCCTACAGTATTTCCATTTAACTGGAGCTAAACAACTCTGACTGCCAACTGCAAAATGTCAGGAAAGATTTTCCTATCAATTTTCAGCCTGAAGGAAAAATGTAATCTTTGAATGGATCTCTCTCAAGAAAATGATGTTCCCAACAAATAATTCCTGATTTTTTTTCTACATGCTGATCCTCACAAATAGCTCTTGCATCCACACTTTTATAAAGTTCAACAATATTCATCCTGTTCACACTATATAACATTATTCATACCATGTCAAACAGAGTAAATGAAATACATATTGTGTCAACAATTGTAGATTCATTTCTTGACAAGAAGAGATAAGGGTACCAAGAAAAAATAATTGAGGTGAAATTGTAATGTACAAATTAATCTCCTGTCTCTCAAAAATACAAAAAAATAATATCACTTCTTAGCAAAAAACAGATACACTATTCTGCATCGTTGCATTGGAGTTTCATTCATTGGAGTTTCTGGTCACAATGCTGTATCATAGTACTAAATTGAAAGAGTGTACCTCAACCAATCCATAAGGAACTAGGGAGACCCAATAACTACCTACAGGTGCAGAAATCAAAATGGAAAGGAATTAGGGATGTGTGAATCCAAGAGCAGTAGCAACATGAATGCTCATGGAGCTAGAAGCTGAAAGGGATAGAAGATATTCTACATGCTGAACTCATGGGAATGTGAGTCTTTGAGGAGGATACTGTGATGACAGCCAACAGACAATAATAGGAGAAAACAAATATAATGGAGGATGCTGAGATCTAATCAATTCTATCGCAGTCTTGCAGACATATGTGTTATATGGCCTGTTATACAGCCTGTGAGTACAGCTCATAGGTAATGGGTCCTTGGATGCCAGCACATCACAGCAACTCTGGAGAAGTTCTGAGCTCAACCATAGCTCAGCATAATTGCAAAAGCAGTAAAATGAAAACTTCCCTTCTGGAAGAGCAAAACCATCCATCCTCTGCTGAGCTCAAAACTTTTTAAGATCTATATTCCAATAACTTCTGATTGTTCCAGAGGAGACAGCAAGCCTCAAGTTCCCAACTTGACTAAATTTTATGGAATTATTTGGTCTCCAGCCTTCTACACTGTGCTTGCAGATCCTCATTGGACATAGTGGCTGAGAAAGAGATGATACAATTACTACATATCATGAAAGTATCTGTATCTCAGAATTAAATTGTAAAGGTTTGGTCATTGCATTTAGGGAAAGATCTCCTCTTCCTTCACAAAACCTGATAGCTGGTTGTGTGGAAAATTATGGATCTGAATTATGGCCTGAACAGGGGAGTAGCCCATGAGAAAGGGCTTACATTAGCTTGGGAACACAAGTAAGTTGCATCTAGCTTCTTCATATGGCTATAAGAAACTTGTTTGTGAGAAACTTGGTTGTAAGAAACTGCTCTACAGCTGTAAATAAGTTTCCTTGCTTTCTGTGAATGAAGGACTTTGCTTATACTGATGTGCTATGCTTTACTACCTCCCACTATTACATATACATGGCCACAGTACTAAAAATGTTGTTAGGAAGCGTTACAGGCTAATCACCACTGTTATCTGCTGGGGGTAATCGCAGGGTGGACACTACAGTGGTTGGCTGCCACCAGTGCCAATGACTTGGTGGAGAATCTACTGGCAGGCTGCCCCAGTAACGGCCGTACATCTTAATTAAACTGATGAATTTTTGCTCACCTCCACATACTTAGGGATCAGTAAACCTTGCACAGAACTGCTGGTGCTTTTGCACACCACAGGGGAAGAAAGTGATAAAGTGAATAGTTTTGCACAGATATAATAATTCATTGCAGGTGGGTGTTAGTCAACTGTATAGCTTCAAGCCCACATTATTAGAAGAGGGAGGCAAGCATAATTTAAAGGCATGTAAGTAAGCCATAATGCCTCCAGATGTGCATTTACTATGAAATGTAGCATGAACAGCCAGCCAACCTTCAGATATCATCAGGAATATACCAAAACCCTTCTCAGTGCCTCACTACAGATAAAGGTATTTATCTAGAGTAGACTCCAGCTTTACTCATGACCACTGCAGATTCCTAGGTCTAGAAAACATGGCAGGACTATCTGTACTTGAATAATTGAATCTGGGGTCTCACTATAGACTGGTTACTACAATTAATTGCAATATGAATTTCAGCTGGCCAATGTAACAATGGGTTCTAATTCTATCCTAGGCATGTCAGGTATCATCTTCGTCACAATGACCTCTTGTGAACAGAATAGCAACTAGGAGTAACAGCCAAAAAAGTGATGCAGATCAACTTTGATATAAAGAACCAGCAAAAACATAGCTATGGCTATAGTGAATTTTCTTTCATCTTTTTTTTTTTCCTTTCTTCTTTTTCTTTTGTTTATTTCTCTTTCTTCTTATTTCTTTCTCTCTTTCTTTGCTTCTATCCTCCTTTCTCTTTTTCTTTCTTTTTTCCTTCCTTCCTTCCTTCTTTCCTTCCTTCCTTCCTTCCTTGTACATGATTCACTGAGACTAATCTGGCTGTTATGAAGGATGAGTACGTCAGAGAAGGGAAAAAAAAAAAAAAAAAATCACTTGTTCAATTCTTTTTTCCTAAGCTCTGTTAAACTCAAAATCTTCTTAGAGCAAAAAAGGGAATATATATACAATCAAGCGGAAAGCCTGTGGCCTTTCACTAGGATGAGCAAAATTGTCATTATCACTGGAAAATGTCTGAAAAGTACTGTCTCAGAAGTGTATAGATATGGAATTACCTTTTCCAAAGCTCAAAGTTAAGGGTCACTGTTGTAGTATCACAGCCACACTCATTCTTAAGAGGAATCAGGTAACTTTGACATAACCCGAGAAAGAAATTATCAAAAAGCAGCTGATTTCTTCTTCTCTACTTTACCCAGTACAAAACTGGTACTCACTTTCTACCTCATCTGAAATTCTTAGTTTGTAAGGAAAGGAAAACATGTCTATGCATATCTCAGATATTCCAATCCAGTTAACTTCATAACAGATTTCTTACTATTGTGAATATGTGAAGACAACAATTACAAAGAAAATGAAATTTAAAAATCACAAATTATGTCATAGAATTTATCTTTTGTGCATGAGGCCAGCCAGCTTTGTCAGGAGGTAGACTTGAAAACTGAGGGACAAACTGCTTTCTATTATATGGCAATGGACTAGGAATCATTCTTTGAAGTGAATGATGCCATCAGAAACAATGAACCTTCTTAATTACTTCCTTGTCTTATTATTTTACAGCATATACACGATCTGATGTGTAATCTGTTGTGTTTGCAACTACAAGATGCAAAGCCCGAAGCAATCCCATGAAGAAGCTCCCAGAGCCACGATAGATAAGACTGCAGCTATGCCCAGCACTGAGGTAGCCGCACTGACTCTGGATCCAAGTTTGTCTGGGATTACTTGTGGTTCCAAATGTCACATGGGCATATATTAGCTACAACAGCTACCCAGTTCCTGCTGTGAGATTTATTTTTCACAAGTTAGACTAAGTTTGAGATGAGTCAGCCGTGCAAAGTACTACAAAAGTGCCATGCAGAAAAGTCTAAAAGTCATCAAAGCACTATCTTCCCCTCAGTTTCAGATCTGGTACATGGATTCCTGTGAAAAAAACTGAAAAATACTTACATAACTCTTTGAAAGAATGCATTTTCTATCAACAAGAGTGCAATTTTTTTTTACTGACCTAGCATTTCACAATGAGCATTTTTTTTTTTTTTTTCAGAGCAAGGATTCTGATTTTGATTCCCATCATCTTCTCCATTTCATGAAAAATACTTCTACAGTGTTCCAACTAGTAACTGACTACAACAGCAGCAGAAACACATTTTTTAATTTGTTTTCTTTTCTGATATCCTTTTACTATGCAGACATAAGGCACTCTGCCTTCCTTTGAAACAGCATTATTCATGAATATGTTCTTCCAATTTAAATACTCAAGACTTTTACCATTTTATTTTTGTTTTCAAATGGCTTCCATATTACAGTTTGTTTGGGGGGCATTTTTCATATCAGCAGGGTAAGATTAGCATTGACATTTGTCATGAGCTATTGAAGAGACAGCAGGAACACAGTGCTAATGTTGATAGCAGTTTTCGATTTCTATCATACCAGCCTCTGAGCTCCTGCTGACATTATAACACTAACTCAAATATTAACATAAAATATTGAAAATACCATATGGATGCTGTTTGTGAATACTTGCTGTGAATGCTGAAAAGATGTTTTGCTCACAATAAATATGTATAACATTGTATGAAATGGCACAGACATTAAAAAAGAACTTTCATCAGAACGCTAAAGATGTGGCAAAGCCCTTCATTTAGTGAAAGCACATTAAAATGCAGCAGTAGTCTTCACTTAAATGGCCTGATTCTCTACTGCTGTGAACTTTGTAGAGCAATTCATACCATGCCAGGAAAGCAAGGCTACCACATTGCAATGGGAAGGTTTACAAAGACATAAACTATCACATGACACAGGGCAAAGGAGAACCAAGTAGAACATTTTTGCAAGGATACTTTGTGATAAGGATGTTAGAACTAGACTTGAACTAGATACCAATTATTTCATTTCTGAATGGACAAGTCTCTTAGGCTTAAATTCTGATTTCACTGAAGTTGAAGGCAAAGCATCCCTTTATATTTGACAGTGAGAAATAAGCCTTCATAAACTTAATACATTTTACAATTGTAGACATTCTAGAGATCACCAAGTAGGTCAAAAGATGTATCTTTTCTTAACTTAGTCAATAAAAGCAAGAGTTTAATGAGGATCTATTCTTACTTCAGTGGAGACAATTTGATCCACAGGTCTTTCCAAAATGGAAAAATAAACCAAGTACTTCCTCACAACTGCTACTTCCTCACTGTATTTCTGTAGGCATAAAATTCAAGGTTAGCATCACAATGAGTTGCAGTGTGGTACAACACAGGTGGTACAAACAACATCTGTACGTGAGTTGATCAGTTCTTTCTTTTTCAAGTCTAATATGCACAGATTTGTTTGTAGGATGCTGTGCTGCCAGGCATACTGCAAAACTTCTTCAGTCCTAGTCACAGATAGAAGACTGATGCCAACTTGACTTTTGCATCAGGAAAACTGAGATAATGTGAAATACAAAAGGACTGGCTAAGAAAAGTGGTCCAGGCTCCAAACACTCCTGAATAATGGTAATACCTGATCAACCATGCCAGAGCTCTTTTTCAAGCTTAGGGGACAGATCCTTGAACTAAAACATTTACTTATTTATTTCCTTCCTTGCTTACTAACTTAAAAAAAAAAAAAAAAAAAAAAAAAAGCAGGGAAAAAATACCCTGCATTTCAGAAGTAGAAGTGAGGCTGCAACCCCAGTCTTCTTTCCATTCCGTGCATATTTTTATGCTAAGGCTCTTATTTCATGTGGGAAGGCTTGAGTGTATTGTAAATAAAACCTGCCATATTATTTCTCACTGGCAGGAAATGTAACCACTGGTGCCACTGTGCATATTCTATTGCTGGAGAAGACATTCTGCACCTTGTACTGTGGAAATGGTGAGAATTAAAACATTTATTCTGTTGCCGGTATATTTCAATTGTTTTGATTGTTTATTGAAACAATTTTTGTGAATATTTTGGACTGTCAAGCTAGTAACATTTTATGCAGCTATATGATGCTTTATATATATGTGTATATATAACTCTTTGAATCTCTTTATATAAATGTGATTCCAAAAATTATAGCTGGCTTATAGATAAAATTTTGCACTCATCAATATACTCTGAGTCTTGTGCTGGTATGAATCTGGAATGTCGCCTGCTTTTGTGTGAGCCTGGGTGCAGTGATCACTCTCACACAAACTCATGCAGCAGGTTGTAGCCAGAGGTTGCTCCAGAGAACAGCTTCTGCAGAAATGTGTGTCCTTCCTTAGCAGGGTTCAAATAAGTGGGAACAGTACCTTCCTAGGGAAGGTGAAGAAAGCTGCCACAGGCATTCACATGGACACACAAACACTTCTCTTTCACTGCAAGAATTTCCTGTTGATACTATTCACTTAATTTAAACACAGCATATTTTTATTTTTTTTTAATTTGAATCTCAGATTACCCTAAAAGCATGAAATATCTCAGAAGCATTCTCAGAACACTTTGCTTACTTATGTTTAAGCTAAGAGAGCAGTGTAGCCCATTAGTGAAAAAATAGAGATATAGGTCTACGAAATGAGAAATAGATGTAACATCCGTTAACGATAATGTAAGCTCTGTGCACAAAAGTGTGAAAGAAAACATTTCTGCCTGCTTTAGGAAGTCATTTTTTCTGTATTAAGTGCAAAGCCTCTAAAACAATAGGAATGCCTAGGTCCAGCTCTCTGAATACAAAATAGTCAAGCCAATATAAATATGATTTTATTTAAAGGAATACATTTAGGCTGACAACCAGTGAGCTGTGGCTCAGTGATAAACCCCGGCAAATGGGGTTTGTAATGGAAATGTTGACAGATTCCCTGCCCTCACAGCACTATCGTTATCTATTGCATTGCACATTAAACACACATATCACCTGATAAATACCTACCATGTTAAATCTGATAAAACTTTTACTGAATCAAACAGACAAGGAATTGAACATGATAAACAAGCTCCTGTATCTGATCCATCAGTTTCAGAAACAGATAAGTAAACAACTGAACATGATACAGTACATCACTGTCATGTGATTAAGGTCACCCCTTGGAATTGCCATCCTCAGACAAAAGCTGTGGTTTAAAAATCTAGCCATGAGGTTTTATTTATCTATTTTTAATTGGGGTCACAAACCTTTGTCAACTAAACTTTGTACATTGACTAATGTAAATACAAAGAGACTCCTGCATTAACAGCACTCAAAAGAGCATGTGTATTTGCTCACACAATTCAGTCTCTTCAACTGCGTCAAAACAGTCACTTCCTTTATGCAGAACTATTTACTCATTTTAACACATAAATTAATGTTAAATATTTTTTTTCAGGGATCACCCAGAAGATGCAAGATAGTTAAATCAAGAACAAGTTCAGTCAGAAGATACATCTTTACATAATGGAGTGAAAACTATTTTATTAAATTTATGATAGAATGACCCACAGAAAGGCTGTTCCTGGTGGAAGAAGCTATTTTATCAAGTCAGCTATCCAGCAGTGTGAAAAGCTGCAGTGAGAGACAAGCAGATCTGTCAGCAGGCTATTGAGGAAGATGTGTTGTTAAGCAGGATGTAGAGAGGTGAGCGGATTAGGCACTGCAGTTTGGTTTGCAAGAGAGAGCAATATACTGATTACATACAGTGTGAGGCTGAACTGTTGGATGTGAGAGTTAATATTTCATAGAAATCATCTAAACCTGTTCAGTATGTAGCTGAGTTTCATGTATTTCTACACTTCTTTTTTTTTTCTGAATGCAATTCTGAAGTACACTTGAAAGAGGCACTGCTTTTAGCTGGTAACAGGATGAAGTGAAAATACTCTACCTCACTGCTGTGCATATCAGTTCTACACATTGGATTGTAAAGTACTAGTGTTCCAGACATAATCTTTTTCCTGCACATCATAATCACAATATTCCCCTCTCATCAGAGCTGGTTAGTTGTCATCTTGGAGCATGGCAGTCAGACTTCAGGACAGACAGAATAATGCCTCTTACTCTGGTCAGTAACTGGTCCACAGAGTAAGGTGAACACCTCCTTGACATAGATCATTACATAGATGGAACTAATCACAGGGAGAATGTCTGATTTTCTTGGATGTTACTTAGTGCCCCAGTATATATTTTCATACCCTGCTTATATCAATAGCTAACTTATTAAAGGTTCTATTCCTATTAAGTCCTGCAAAACTGTCACTGCAATTCTCTCAGCAAAATGAGGAAAAGCATAAAAAAAAAAAAAAAAAAAAAAAAAGAAGATAAAAGTATTGGTTTTAGTTTTTCTGAATGAACTCATGCTCTTAAATTTCACTGAAGAGTCCTCAGTACAAATGTATTGCCTGACTTCTAAATATCAGTTATACTTTTTCTTTCATTTGAAGTTCTCTAGTTCAGTTTTCTTCAGAAATTTACAAATTTGGTTATTCAGTTTCTGTTTCCTCTAATGTTTAAGGTATTTTCTCATGCAGTTTCACAGAATAACAAAAAAATGCTAAAGAAAAGGTATTTGCATATAAGTACCAAGTTTATTCATTTTATAAAAGCCGTTTAAAATTAAAAGTCTACTAAAAAATTACTATGGAACTTACCTTTTTTTTTTTTTTCTTTTTTTTTTCTCCCCATGAATTTAGGAACAGGAAAACAAAAACAACAAAAAACAAAACAAAACAAAACAAAACCTGTTGTGTTATTTCAAGAGCCTCCATTCAATCCCCCTCCATAAAAAATCTAATTTGATAGATAGCCTGTCAAACAAATATATAGTCTGAGAGCTTGACAAAACCTTACAAGGTCACAGTCTACCATTGAGCTTTTCTTATATAATCTTATAATAATTCATACAGTTTTTCTTGTTAGGGTGAAAGATCATCTATAAAATTGGCGTCAATGAAATAAAATAAAATAAGGAAAAAATATGGACAAAAATATTCACTTTTCTGCAACTTACTGAGGAATATATTCCTTGCAAACATATACACATGTGCACACTTTTCATGCATCCATTTAAAATAAAATTCTGTACACAGAGGTTCCTGAATATAATGAATCTGAACTCTCTAGGTATGTATTTCCCTTCTCAGTTCATCTGGTTTAAGGGTTCTCCCAAATAATTTTTTTTTCGAGAAGGAACCTTGTTTTTGTTAATACCTTCTTTGTGTGGAGTTTTTCTGAGATTGTTCTCTCTGAAGTAGTTATGATAAGGATGATTTAACTAGAGTAGCAATGATTCACCTAAGAAGCGGGATGCAGTAGTATGGCAGTGGGCCCAGGTGTAGCATAAGGAGGAAGGGCCACCTTCAGACTGAGGATATATATGCAGCTCTTGGGATAAGAGAAGCTGTGGAAAGAACTGTAGCTTCCAGTAGCAATTATTAATATTCAGTTCAGGATTCATCTTTAGCAGATTTTTCAGAAATGATATGTGAATGTACCAGCTCTTTAAAGATGGACTGAAATTTTTCAACACAGCCCAAAATCTGAATCTCAGTGTGTGAAAACTTAGTTGACATCCAATTAAGCCTTTTCTTGGTTGATTTCTACAAAGCTGTGCAGTGCTTGTAACTTCACCACCAATTTTTAGCCCTTATTTCTTCATCTGTTTCCAACCCATTCCAACCCAGTTACCAAGTGGTAACTTCAGATTTTCATTTGTTGTGGCTGGCTGTATTCATCTTTCAGAAAAAGAATATCTACACAAATGATTTTATTTTTATGGAATAAAGGACATGCCATTGTATCCCAGCTTTTTAAGTACAGAGAAATACAATTTTTCAACAGAAAAAACAATGAATTCCATGTTACTCCTATGTGGATGTCCTCTCTGCCAAATAAGACCCAAAATGCAGTTAGAAAAGCAGTGTTAAGTGTACTAAAACTTATCTGCCCATCATATTCTGCAGTCTTTATCTCACTGCTTCTGGATGAAAGACAATACCTCACGATTCAGAGGGAAAGGGGAGATTTATCAGCTTATAAAAAAGGATCCATCACTTAGTAACAGCTCCAAAAAAAAAAAAAAATTGTGCCTACTGAGAAGAAGGGATTGTGAGAGAAAAACATGTCTCAAGGATAAATGAAAGACCAAACTGACAGCAAATCCCAACCTAAAAAAGGTGGTGTGCTAGTTAGCAGGCCAGGCAGTAGCTTTTACTAATGCTGTCAGTTGTGCTATAGAAAACACAGTGAATAGAAAAGAACTGGGAAAATCAAAAAAGCAAAGAGATGCAAAAAGTGAAATAACCAGGAAGTATAAATACTGTGTGATCAACAAACTAAAATATGTGTTGTGAGTTTTCTCTTTCTCCAGTTTCTCTTTTAAGAAGAAAGTGAAACACACAAGATCTAACATGAAAAGTAACAGCATTATAAATTGTCTCATGTCAGTGTTGTTCAAACCTGACTAAAAGAAAAACAAGTTGTAGGAGCAAAAGCTTTTCTTTATACAGGTTGAAGAATGGCGGAATATGATAACAGAGATAACAGAAGCTGAGACGTTAACTTAGAGTTTATGAACAATCCTATCCCATTCACAGTATCATATCTCTATTAAGAACTCAAATGATGTTAAGTTTCATTTGTTCATATAAATCTTCTTTTAATGCATTAAAGAAGCCAAATATCTATCACCATGGAAATTTTTCTGATTGCACAATTTTGCCTTCCAAACAGAAATAAAACCAGAACTTCTTAAACCAAACCACCCAACACACTTCTTTTAAGATTACATTGATATAAGTTTTTTAATATGAACTCTCTCTAAATCATGTTTGATCTAAGATTTTTACATTAAGTTTTAGACCAGAGTAGATTTTAATACCTGAGCTATAAAACCTTGAAAAACTACATTAGTAGCAAAAATAATCACAGAGCCTGGAGTATAGTAGCAATTGTGAGTATACTAATAATAAATACAACTTCATTCTACAAAACAAATTTATTACAGCAGTTCTACTCCAGTTTGTTATTTTGAACTCAGTTTTCTTGTTGGTGAATATGCTGGGCTAATACATTTATTTTGTCATGATACAAAAGCTGGAAGTGAAAGTTGTAAAAGCAAAATGAATTGATTATGAACATATTTTTTTAACAAATAAAAGAGAGTTTTAATTCTAAAGATTCATGATAGAGAGGAAGAATGGATTGTTAGAAGAACTGGCTTTCCTATGGCAGGTGATTTGTTTTTATTTACTATTGAAAGTATTGATTTTGCATAAAAGTGGAGACTGATTTTATTGTTTGAATCAGTCTTAGCGTAAATGTGTTTGGTTTTAACCATAAAGAACTTCTAATGAGCAGGAGTATTATATATATGAAAAAAAAAGTTAGAAAATAAAACCTGTAAATTCATCTCATATTTTACCCTTGACCAACACTGGGAGGGAGTGTTGATTTGCCTGAGGGGAGAAGGGCACTACAGAGGGAGCTGGATAGACTGGATCTATGGGTCAAGGCAAACTGCGTGAATTTCAGTAGGACCAAGTGCTGGGTCCTGCATTTTAGTCACAGCAACCCCAGGCAACCCTACAGGCTTGGGGAAGCGTGGCTGGAAAGCTGCCTGATGGAAAGGGACCTTGGCGTACTGATGGACAGTCGGCTGAATATGAGCCAGCAGTGTGCCCAAGTGGCCAAGAAGGCCAATGGCATCCTGGCTCGTATCAGGAATGGTGTGGTGAGCAGGACTAGGGAAGTCATCCTGCCCCTATACTCAGCACTGGTGAGGCCTCACTTCGAGTACTGTGTTCAGTTTTGGGCACCTCAGTACAGAAAGGACATTGGGGTGCTGGAGCAGGTCCAAAGAAGGGCAACGAGGCTTGTGAAGGGTGTGGAGATTATGCCCTATAAGGAGAGACTGAAGGAACTGGGACTGTTCTGTCTAGGGAAGAGGAGGCTGAGGGGAGACCTTATTGCCTTCTTCCAATATCTGAAAGGTGCTTACACTGAGAGCGGGGCTGGTCTCTTCTCACTGGTGACAGGTGACAGGATGAGGGGAAATGGCCTTAAGTTGTGCCAGGGTAAGTTTAGGTTGGCTATTAGGAAAAAACTTTTTTATAGAAAGGGTTGTTAAGCACTGGCACAGGCTCCCTGGGGAGGTGGTTGAGTCACCATCCTCGGATGTGTTTAAAAACTGTTTGGATGTGGTGCTCAGGGACATGATTTAGCGGAGGGTTGTTAGAGTTAGGGTTAGGTTGTGGTTAGGTTGTGGCTGGACTCGATGATCTTTACTGTGTTCTCCAACCTGAACGATTCTATGAATCTATGAATCTATTCTATGGTCCTTTGACTCTATGGCATACACACACACATAAAAAGGTAAATATTGGAATACTTTTTGGAGGGAAAAAAAAAAAAAAAACTCACGAAGAGAGCACTGTGCTTATTAAATCAGACACATTCTTTTATAAAGAAAAAATGAGTCTGAGAGGGTACTTTCATCAGGACAGCATACCCTATGCCTCTCGGTTCCAGCAGGTGCCCTACAACTTCTCTTTATTAAGTATTAACTTATAATAACTAAGTGTTTCACTCCTGATGTCTTGAATATGAACAGTCTCTATTCTTTATCTGCAAGGAATCCAGACAGATACAAGAAGCTCTTTCCTGAGATCTTATCGGCAGCATTATGGGACACAGTTGTATATGTACAGCTGGGAAACAACATAAGCAGGACTAGCCCATCAGCTGTATGAGCAGATGTAGAAATAAGTCTTCACTTCTGGGAGTGAAGTAAGTAAATGGGACACTACTCTACGGCTTCAAAGCTTTCTATGTCTTCCATGACTTCCCATGCTGTTTTCCCCTCATTGTCACAATAAGTACCGTAGTTCCATCTCATGAGTACAGCCAGTTTCACTGGAGTCACAAATTGGCACTAAACAGTGATAGGTTCAAACTTTCTGATTTTTTTTTTTAATAGAAAATTCTTCTGCATTTTTTCCAAATCTTCACAGTTTTACATACATATTCATGAACTGAATATCAGAAAAGATTTTACAGATTCAGAATGTAATTTCAGGTGAAAATCAGCATGGGAAGTACCATATACCAATATGGAATGCAATCAAACTAACTAAATTATACAAAATTAAGTGTTGGGTTTTTTTGTCTTTTTTTTTTTTTTTTTTCCAGTCCCATATATAATTTATGGCTAGCATAAAAAAATTTCAGAAGTATAATTTTGACACTCTATGATGTAGAAAACAAAGATCTAATTTATAGCTCTAACTCAAGAAGACCAAGAACTTGAAGATTTGTTATTCCTATACTGTTGATAAGGGCTCTGATACAAGGGTTTTTTTTTTAGGTCTTGTCAGGTCTGTGATTTCACTGTCATATAACATTTTAAAGCCTTTTATTTGTTTGTTCTGTTTTTGTTTTTTTTTAATTGGCAAAGGAACCAGTTTTCAAATAGAGCATTCAGGAGGTGAGTGAGTAATCGCAGCAGATATGTCATTGTACAAAGTATATATGGGTACTAAATGTAAAGCACCCCAAAATTTAAAAGTCTCTCAAACATTGTCCAGCACTTTCTGTCCCACTGGTCTCAGTTGTGATACCACAGATAGACACAATAGTCTGAATTATTTGCTGCCT
Organism: Bambusicola thoracicus; assembly: GCA_002909625.1. NCBI lineage: Eukaryota > Metazoa > Chordata > Aves > Galliformes > Phasianidae > Bambusicola > Bambusicola thoracicus. The sequence goes on from PPHD01006317.1 coordinate 19,249, forward strand.
TGTGGATAAAATATAGTCTGTTGTTTAAAGTTGCTTTCCATGAGTATCAAAAGAAAATCTAAGGCTGGACTTCTTTGTAAATTTATGTAATTACAAATAAGTATTCAGGAGCCATATTGATGATCAGGGTATAAATTAACTGACATGTCACTTCCAAGAAGACTCCTAGCGTTATTTTACTGTGAAATAATTCTGGATTTCCTTGCCTCTGAATGCTGAATTCCAAAAAATAAAGAAAAATGTATTTGATAACAGTAAATGAGACATGAAAGAATTTTAAACACTCAGTGAACTGAGAAAGTTACATTGTTTTTAAAGTCTAATTTTAAACTCCATTATTTACCATAGAACCATTATAATCTATCATGTTATTGTGCTGTCATATAGACACACAAAATCCATGTACTAAGTTCCTTGCGATTTTTTAGATGATTACTTACGTTCAATAGCTGATTTTCAGGCAAAAATAATTAACATGAGAATTTTTCTTTATGTTTAGAGCTTAACTGGGTCTGAAAAACAGAAACTAAAAAAAAAAAAAAAAAAAAAGTAATACTAGTGTGAAGATATTATTAAGAGTGGAGAAATATCACTGTAGTGATTTGATTACTCTTCATTGTATTTCACACCAAGACAGTGTAGACATTTCCCTCATATCATTTCTTATGCTTTGTTTACCTGTATTTTATTTGTACTGCAGCAAACTCAAAGGTGCTCCATGGCTGAATGTGCTGTGTAGAGAATTAACACAGGGACAAAACTACACAGGCCATAGCTTTTCACTTGCCCTTGCCTGCCCACAGATATTTCCAGGATAATCTGAGGTTGCTGGTGGCAGAAATTCATTTGCTGTTCTGCTGCCACTAATAGGAGACACTAAATTATGTTGCTTTCTTATATGGCTGATTAAAGAGCATAAGGGAATGAGAGTAGAGGAAGGGAGGAAATCTTTGCTTATGGGATATTTGAACATATAAGTGACAAGAGTACAAAAGGTGGCAAATAAAACAATCTTAAAGGTCTGTGCATTGCCCTTGATAAACATTGCAGTGAAGGCTTTGTAAACAGCTTACTTTTCAGGGGGATTTACCATCAGATTTACATCTTTACCCTAGGGGGAAAAAGGTAGAAGGAAAACTTTTCATTAGGTGATAGAGGATCTGAGGGGAAGCTGTTAAAATTATCCAGAAATGACATGGACTGGGGGAGGAAAAGTGGAGCTTAGAACGAAGGGAGAAACTTGCAGCCCTGCATTCAAAATCAACTACAAAAGCCTCTGGTGTTATATCCTTAGGTTGATTCAGTAGCCTATATCAATCATCCAAATTCCAAAGCTGGTTTTCCTGCTCACCTTCTCTTTCCCCAAGCAGTGTCTGTAGCTATTCTTGCTGCTGGCTGCAGTACTGCTGATGCAGGGTCTAGCAGACAGTAGCTGTCACATCTATTTTCAGCTCACATCTGAGACTGCAATCTCTGATGTAATGCCTTGATTGTGATACAGAAGGTAATATCAGTGATGTTTGATTGGTTGGTTGGTTAGTTTGGTTTTAAAAAAAAAGCTCTAAGAAACTTAAAGATATTTGAATCTTCATTACCTGCTTTCAAGGTGAGTGTAGCATCAGCAGTAGGTTGCAGAATAGTTTGAGACACCGTTCAGTCTCTGCTAAAAATGAATCACTCTGAAGACAGAAAAGGGGAAAAAGTTTGAAGGATCTCTCTTTCTAAGTAAGAAAGTAATTTTCTGCAGAGGTAGGACTGGCTGGTCCTCATTACACGTTTTACTGATTACTTTTATGTGTATAGGATTGCCATGGTTTTCTAATTTTGCTACTGATATTCCACATTATAACATCATGTACAGCATGGGTAATTAAAGAGTTAATACTCCAGTTCTGTGAATTGACAACCTGCCAGATACTTGCTTCTCAAAAGAGAAAAAGAATTACATATCCCAGAGGACCTCACAAGTAAGATACAAGTAAGATAAATCACAGGATCTGGCTCTCTCATCTCTCACTGCCAGGCAGAGGGTTGAGTGTGCTTCCAAGCCATGCCTTCATTCAGGTAGGCCTTTCGGTTTCAGAAACTTTCTCTCTCATTTTATTTGATTTATTAGCCTCAATTTCCATTAGATTGTATTATATTGTGTTATCTTGCATTCCGATATCATAGTAAAATAAGTTTTCCTCCTTAGATCATTGCTGCTGCTCCGTTCTTTTTCCCTTCTCTGAGCCTAGTTCCCGTTTCCCTACCCTTTTCCCTTTTCCCTTCCCATTCTTGGGAGCCAGGGGGCCCACCAGCCTACTGTCCCCCCTGTCACGGGTATAGATTGATCTAGATAACACCGTGACAAGGATCCTTGGAGAACACAATAGGTGACAAAGGAACAGTTGTGATTAATTTTGGCAGATTCAGAAGGTAATAGCATCTGAAGATAAACATCTGGATATGTTTCCTATATACAAGTAACATGTTTTTGTTGGTTTTCTTCCTTTTACATGTTCAATGTGTTTTTTGTGATTTTGGGGAGTTTTTCCTGTTTTTGTACATTTTGTTGTTTTTATTTACTTAAAATGAATAGAAACTATGTGACACTTCACAATCCTACAGTAGGGAAGAAATAATCAGCATTTATCCCAACACATCACTTGCAGAAGGGTAATGTTTTCATATTATAGATGAAAGGGAAATATCCCCAGAGGTCCATTCCAACTTCTGTGATTCTGTGTGATTCTGTGAAATAATTCACATTAGTAGTCTAAGCTGACACATTATCTGCCTCTTTCTTAGCACAGTGAATTTGGACATAGATGGGTTTGCAAACACTGTTGAGAAACAAGCTTCCCAAAAGTACAGAACTGACAAGACATTTTCTTAATGTTTGACATTTTCTGTAAAGCTGTGCTGTCTGCTTTGCAAAAGTAATGAAAACTGCTCCTGCATTTGGTAAAATCATCAACAAATGCTAAAGGAACTTTATAAAATGCCATAATTGTAGAACATTAACTCTATTTAATGTTTAAAACATCTTTCTTATTTGCAGTACTAAATCATATTTGATTCTGGTAAAATACTTATTCTAGACCCATTACATTATTGTATCAGAAGCTTCCTTGTTTTTTGTATCAGCGTTGATTCTTTTTACCAAGAGGTACGTATACCAGGGGGGTTTATTTAAGTATGCGAGAGCCAGATTGGTCCAATAGTCTAACTATATTTGTTAGCAATATTGTCCATTAGTATCTGCATGAAAGAAAACATCAGACATCCTTTTTATTATCTTCATTATCTGTCTTCATCTACCCTGAAATAGTGTCACTGTCTTACCAGCTCCTTAGGGTTGGCCACCAAGGCCTCATTTCAGGTTGTGCATATATAAATAGGACATAAGAAGAATTACATTTTGGTAATTGCTACTTGCTAAAACACAACAAAGACAGCAATCAGACAGCAAAGTTAGACTTTTAACGACAGAACTGTATGCAGCTCTAGAACTTATTATGACAGCTGTTTGTCACATTGTGGCTAAACGACAACAGGTAGCTCAACACCACTTAGATGATCATTCATTTTCCACTAGGAGTATATAGGAGAAAATCAGGAAGGCAAAAATGCAAGAACTCATGGTTGGAGAAATAAAGACAGTTTACCAGGCAAAGCAAAACAAGAAATTAATTCACTACTTCCCATCGGCAGGCAGATAATCTTTCAGGAAAACCAGGCTCATCAGAAAATAACCTCAGATGTGTTCCCCCTCCTTCTTTTTACTTGAATTATAGAATCATAGAATCACTTGAATTGGAAAGGGGCCCTTGCAGGTCACTGAGTCCAACTCCCCTGAAATGAACAGAAATCTACAGATTGAGCAGGGTGCTCAGAGCCCCCTCCAGCCTGACTTTGAATGACTCCAAGAACAGGACATCCAACAGCTCTCTGGGCAACCTGTTCCAGTGTCTTATCATCTTTATCTTAGCAAACTTTTCCTTATTTCCAGCCTAAAGCTCCCCTCTTTTAGTTTGAAACCATTTTCCTTTGTCCTATTAGAAAACACTCTCCTAAAGAGTTTGTCTGCTTCTCCTGTTAGCTAAAATCCTGTGAAACATAAGAGATGAGAAAATTACTTTGTAGTGTATTTGAGCACACAGCATAGAAGTAGTTGCCCACAGTGGCTGTGGAAATTCTACCCATAAAGATATTCAAAACCTGATCCTTAAGTGACCTGCTCTGACTGGTCTTTCAAGGAGGTTGACCAAAACGTTCCAGTGATTCTGTGATTATTTTTCAAGATGTTTGCTTTTCTATATTTACCTGATACAACACTTTGTGGAGCCATTAGCTTTTAAAGTTTTTGAGCTAAATTACAGTAATTCAGTAATGTTTATAACCTAATACTGAAATACATAGTGTTAAGTATTACCACAACAAGAGCCTCTCCTGGATTAGCTGGTAAAGGATGACTGTTATTGCTAGCCGCAGACATATCAGAGACTTCACATCATCAGATAGATCTGGAAGGCAGCACAAGATTGCTATAAAATGACAAAATCCCACAGAGAAAGAGCCCTCTCAGAGCAACTTTTATGAGGCTAATGATCTCTCCCTTCCAAAAAGGCTGATCTGAAAAATGTATATAGAATTTTAAAGTGTTCTTAGGTTCATTTTTTTACTGAAACCTTAAATTCTTGATTTGCTTAATAGATCAGATCTGCATTCATAGATCAGATATCTATGCTAGATTGTTCATTTACATAACATATGTCTGTTGTTACACACCATTCAAATATTACTCAGATACCAAGGATATCTCTTGTATATAGTCTTGTGATACTTAAGGCCTGAGCAGGAAGAATAGAAAGGAATTAAAAAAAAAAATTGAAGGCAAAATATGAAGAGAATGAAGGGACTTTGGTCATTTCTGACTTCTGTGTTTTACCAGCTGGCTAAGTCTATTAGCATGCAATGCCAGTAGTACTCCAGTCCCAGCATAATGTTAGTCAGTAAACCAATATGTTCTTCATTCTTCACATATTTGCAACAGGTTTGTTTTCAAGTTAAATTTTACTTATGTTCCCCAGGGGTCGGTGCTGGGGCCTGTCTTGTTTAATATCTTTATTGATGACCTGGATGAGGGCATTGAGTGCACGCTCAGTAAGTTTGCAGATGACACCAAGCTGGCTGGAAGTGTTGATCTGCCTGAGGGTAGCGAGGCCCTACAGAGGGATGTGGATAGGCTGGATAGCTGGGCTGAAGCCAATGGGATGGGATTCAACAAGACCATATGCTGGGTACTGCACTTTGGCCACAACAACCCCAGGCTTGGGGCAGAGTTGCTGGAAGACAGTGTAGAGGAAATGGACCTGGGGGGGTGTTGATTGACGCTTAACTGAACATGAGCCAACAGTGTGCCCAGGTGGCCAAGAAGGCCAATGGCATCCTGGCTTGTATCAGAAATAGTGTGGCCATCAGGAACAGGGAAGTAATTGTCCCCCTGTATTCA
>PPHD01006318.1:535-16254 GCA_002909625.1 Bambusicola thoracicus
CCAGGGACAGTGACTCCCCCACCTCCCTGGGCAGCCTGTGCCACTGCCTCACCACTCTTTTTGAGAAGAAATTTTTCCTAATACTCAACCTGCATCTCCCATGGCACAACTTGAGGTCGTTGCCTCGTGTCGTACCACTGAACCTATTTACAGTGTTGGAGGCAGATAGGCAAATAAGCACCTGCAAATCCCCGTGGGAGGTTTGCACTTGGACAGATGGGGCAAGGCTAAGTACTGCTGCTGCCTTTCCCTCTCCCTGAGATGCCTTTGAGCAGCCCTCACTGCTTGTTCTGTCCGCCAGTACCTCTTCCTTCAGTTGGATTTCCCTTACACCCGCTGGAAGACTGAAGCAGCTGTGCTGAGGACTGGTGTGGTTTGTGGAGCTGGTGTGTGGGAGAGTGTGTGGGGCTCCAGCCCTTGGTATGACCTGGGGCAGGCAGCTAGGAAGAGGAATGTAGCTCTGCATTCACTGATGGGCATTTTCTGGTTGTATGGCAGTAGGGAAAAGACTTTTTCCTTAATGAAGTAAGTTAACCTCCTCTCTGTCTCTAAGTTAAACATGTTTGGGCTTAAAACTGTAATTGTAGGGGCATCTCTGGCACCTTTGTGCAATGACATCCCAGCAAGTGGTCTTTGGCCAGGACATCTCCCTGGGTGCGAAGGCACCTTCTCTGCCCATCACTGGGAAGCATCATTGGGATGCTGTAACAGCAGCCATCCCAAATGTACAGGCATGCTTGTGGGTGATGGAGCTGCTGTAAAAATACTGCTGCTCAGTCAAGTGTGTGATGTGTCAAGCTCTGCATGAACGAATGCCCTTCCCTTGTCTCCATCAGTACATCCGCAAAATGCCATTTTGTTGGTTCAGAGAAGGACTTGGGTTTTTGCACAGGGCTGATCGTGGGCTGGCGAGCAATTGGCTGTGAGGTGTTCTTTGAAGCATGAGGCATTTTCCTGAATTCAGCGTAACGCTCACAGGCCACATCTCTTTAGATAAATGCATCTTTTTAATAAGAACAGACATCTGCCAAAGTGAGCAGAGGGGACTGCTTGGTTTATCAGACGTTTAGATTAATGAATCCAAGAGCTGGAAACACTCATTAAATCATCTGTGCTACACAGAACCAAACCAAGGCCATATTAAAAATGGTAAGACCAGCTGATGCCATGGCTGGAGAATAATCAGCTTAAAAGCCCGCTAGCAAAGCCAAGCTTTTGGTTTCTTTGCAGTCATAGAGCAACGGGACCACAGAGCCTTGCTGCAGGCGCAACCAGGTTGGAAGGGCTTGCAGTGCCTTTGGCTTCCGTGCCCTGCACTGCAAACAGAAGCTGCCCGATGTTCTTTCTAAGGATAGAGTCTTTGCATTCTTGTTTTCCTGTACCCAGAACGGCAGCCCATGCCCATTGTTGCTGCTATGTGAATTGGAAAATACAGAAACCTCAACAGAGAACAAAATGAGGAGAGAGCAGGAGGGCAGTGGAGGACAGAGCGCGGTGCCATGGCTGGGAAATTTTCATTGGCTTGCAGTGGCCCCAGTGGGTTTCTTCTTTAAGCAGTAGAACATGGAAAAGCAGGCCTGTCCTGAGATGCACGCAGCCTTCATTTATGCAATGAAAAGTTCCACCCGATAATTGCCTTGTAGTTCAGCAACATAACTGCTGTCAGATCTGTTTAATCCAGCCTCGGTTTGTCTTTCGTGTCTCTGTATCTACAAAGACTTAAATGGTAACTAGTAGCAAGGCTGCAGTGTATGGCGTTTGAAACTGGAGATTTCTTTCTTTAATATTCGCTCCAGTTGAAATTTACCAGTTGAACTCAACTAGTTTTGCTTACTGTATACTCAAGAGTCTCATCAGGTTTGCATTGGCCGTGTCCGTAGCAGTAAACTATATCAGCTTGGGGTTGTTCTCCAGCATTAATAGCAATAGGCACTGGAACAGGCTTCCTAGGCAACAGGCACTATTTCATCCTAATATCGATTCTGAGCCTCTTTTCTTTTAGCTTTTAGTTGTTTTCCCTCATCCTGTCGCTGTCAGACGATGTAAAAAGTCCCTCTCCCTCCTGTTTAAAAGCTCTTGTTTAAATACCATAAGGCCGCAATGAGGTTCCCCTAGAGCCTTCTCTTCTCCAGGCTGAACAAGCCCAACTCCCTCAAGCCTTTCTTCACAGAAGACTTGAAAAGGTTGTCATCAGAAAAATACCAACCTCTACCCTAACTTTAAATTAAAGAAGATATTCGAGGTCATCTGCATCAGCTCTTGCCTAATGCAAGATTCAAGTTGTGAGTGCAGATGAGCTGAAGCCAAGGAGCTGCAGTTCCATCAGAGCGCACGGCCTCGCCGGGCTGTGCACGGACAGTGTTCCATTGTTTGATGTTCCAGAGAGGAACTTCAGCCGTACACCATGGCCAAGTATAAATGAAGTAACACAGGACTTCTATGGCAATGCTTTGGGTACAGACATACTTGTGAAGTGTTGGAAAGATTAAATAAATAGATCGCTTTGGTGCTCACACCTGGGACAAAAACGTCCGGCTTTAAGGACAGTGTTCTGTCCTAAACTGTGCGGCAGTGTGTCTGCAACAATAAATTAATGGGCAGTGTGCCATTAAGGCACTCCTGGAAACAGAACTATCATGTAAACATCGAAGGCATTTTAAGTCTCCCTAATCCCGAGTATTTAAAGAGGAGCAGCAAAGTGTTTGCATCTCATTAGCGGCTGAAAGGGTTTGACAACAGCGATGTTTTACTTTCAGGGATGAAAAGCCTGCCTCGCTTGTTTAATTTATCTCACGCCTGCTTATGCTGGCGTGAACCTGGAGGGGATACTGAGTATGGCAGTGGTTGGTTTGCCTTGGCTGGAGCAAACCCAACGACCCCTAGAGCAGCCCACCACTTACACACACCGTCCTACACAGAGCTTGGTGCGTTTCCTTTCATGTACAGGCAAAGAAGTGAGGGTTGTGGACAGAAATACTGGTGCGAAGTGAGAGGAGAAAGCAGCACTCTTCAGGGTGGTTTTGCATTAAACACTGCTACGCCACTGCTTTTCTCTCCTGACAAGGGAAAGATTTTTATGCCCGTTGCTTACACGGCCTATGAAATCAGGTCACTCTCCTGCTTACACCTGACGTACAGCTTTAGGTCAGTGCTCATCCTGGGTTTTTGCCAAATGACTCCCACCAGTCACACATCATTACATCAGGGCCGGCTCAGCCAGCTGCTTTCGGATCTCACTGCTGGGCTCATCCGAGGGTGACGTCTGGTCAGTAAGGGACAGCACTACTCGTGGCCACCGAGGGCTGCTGACTCCCCAACGTCTCCCGTTAGTGCTGGCAAAAGTGCAAGATGGCTTCATCAGCTTTTGTGATCCCCGACGAGAAGTTACAATTCTACCCAACGCATATGGGCAACCTTACAGTAGTTGCCTGCTCGTGGTTGCGGAGGTAGAGAAGCAGCCTGACTGCTGCCGGCAGTAATCCCACAGCCCATTCTGCATCCTGCTCATTTTATTACTTCTCACCAGACCGCATCTTTTAGTATATCTCCTGCTACAGGGGGAGAGAACACCGCTGCACAAAGTCTGCTGCATTACTCCCCACAGCACTGCCAAATGTCGGTGTGATTAAGGAAGGCGCGGGCTGCTTGTGCTGAGGTGCTGCTGCAGAGGCACTGAAAGCTGGCTTTCAAGCACAGGGAGATCACCCTCAGCTGATTTTCAGAAACGCTCTTCTTCGTGTTATTTTCTTACACTCGAATGGCAGGGGGCTTCGCTTTTAATTAATCCTTTAATTGACGCGGAGAACAATCAATGATGAGTGGGATTGGAGTTGACTTCCAATCAAAGATAATTCTGCATACCGGGGTTGGTTTTAAATGAATGAACATGAAATCTAATTAGACAGGCAGGCCCTGATCTCTCGGCCGCGCTCCCGCGTGCCGTCCCAGCGCCGGTTCTGCTGAGCCGCGCTAATACCGCCTGGATGTGGTCGCTCTGTACTCAGAGCGCTGTAAGAGAACGGCATTAAGGACGGCCCTGGGTGTATTTCACGCTCACAGTTGCTCCAGCTGCCAGCGCGAAACAAATGTTGGAACTGAAAAAATGAGGTCAGCCACCGCGAACCCATCTGTCGTGTGTGGGAGCCATTTAGTCTCAGATTTATTTTCCTTGGGTTTATTACAGCAAAATAACTCCCGAGCGTTTCCCTCGCCTTATGTTTTCGGCATGTGCTAAACCAAAATTGAGGAAGATGCTGGAGGTGTTTCTCTGAGGGGGACTGAAGCAGAGGAAAGGGCTCCATGTGCCGGGAGCTCTGCCGAAGAGCAACCACAGCATGGCTGAGAGGCAGCAGCGTGCTGCTTTGCTGCAGCTGCCAGCAAAGCGATGGGAAAGACAGCAAAGGGAGGTTTTACTGGAAAACAAAAATGCAAGTTGGATGTCCCCACATTGAATTTGGCACTGTACTGGTGTAGCAGATTGATACGAGCTGAATTTGTGAAATTATGTTACAATGGGAGCGTCAACCACCAACTCCCATATATACACAGGCACAGATGCCATCACCATTCTGCTGGTGACCTGAATGCTTAGCTTTCTTCTTACTGTGTTGTTACTGCTTTCTCGTTTATGTGCTTCATCCAGTCAGGTAGGAAGAGCAGAACAAACAGCATGAGCCACTCCAGATGGTAGACAACTTGGGTTTCTGCTCAGGCTGTCTTGTGATGAGCTAGCAAATACTGCAGCATTTCAGCTGAAAATGTCCTTACATACAACAGGAAAAATGTTATTCCATATATGGAACAGTAAAGTATGAGTCTTGCTATTAGTATCAAGCCTTGGAAGGATATTATTTGACACCAAAGCTAAAATTTGTTGCCCAAGTATCCGAAGCTAACACTCATTTATTAGAAATAGGTAACAGCGCCTTGTGCTCGCTCGCAGGGTTTTCTGCAATCAAGCAGAGCCCTCAGCTATGACTTAGGCAGGGCCAGAAGGGACACACAGGCACTTCCTTGTGCACTATAAAAACTGAATCCACCCAAACTGAAGATATAAAAATACATCTAACAAAAGAAAGTATCCCTGCAAGAGCAGAGCTGTCAGCCTGCAGTGAGTCCACACCTTTGAGGAGATCCCACTGGTCAGGAGATGCGATTCAGGCGGTGCTGAGTCCAACTCAGAGTCTTGGGGCTGCAGTGAGCTGACCGAAGATTGTTCCTTGTGCTGGAGCCAAAGAGTCTGCCTACTGCCTAGATGCCCACCCCAGCACAACCCTGGCACTCCCACATCTCCCTTCAGAAGGAGAGGGAGCCAGCTTGTAGCTCCTCTCTGTGCAATACTGTTCTCCGCAGCCATGCTGATAAGCCCACGTGGCTCTTTTTCTGTGCTAAAATTAACATTTGAAGCTCACAGATCTGCTGGCCTTTCACTGGCTGATGTAGGCTTGGGATGTGTGCTTGTCAGTGTAGCCATATGCTCCTATTTAGGAGAACCTCCGTCTTGGACTTTGATGGAACAAATGCACGTGATTTTGTTCTGGCAACCCAGAATAGTTCTTCAGATGGAGCTCAGATGTCTGTACCGCTCTAGCAAACCCTACCCTGCACAAGAAGTAGCAGCTTAGTCGCTGGGGGCATAGAAATGCCATGAAAGTTGTACTGTATGTAATCCAGTCATCTTCCGATGCTTCCAGGAGATTCCATCCCACAGAAATGACGCTGACACATTCGGAAATTAGGAGCCTGTGTGCTGATGCATAAGAGATTTTGCCCTAAAAACGTTAACACTCCTGTAAGAGAGTTAATTTTCTTGTGGAAGTTTTTATAATGCTTTTGAGGGCTCTTACCCGTATATTATTGTCAACCTTTTATATTAAAAATTCATCCACAAGAATGTCTAAATTGTCATCCAAGATACATACTTCTTTGCCTCCTAGGAGTCTGGGGAACATGGAAACAGTAAATTCCAGGTGGTGGTTTGGGCTACTGGCCACGCTGGCCTCATATTGCCAGGGTAATTCAATTAAGTCAGAAGGAAGAAACTGGGAAATTGATATTAATGACGGCTAGGTCGTAGACCACAGATGTGAGCAGCACTAGCTGCCTTCATGGGAGGTTCAGGTTGAGTATTAGGAAAAATTCCTCCTCATAAAGAGCGGTGAGGCAGTGGCACAGACTGCCCAGGGAGGTGGTGGGGTCACCGTACCTGGTGGTGTTCAGGAACTGTGTGGATGTGGCACTGAGGGATGTGGTCAACGGGTATGGTGGGGGTGGGCTGGTTGGACTAGATGGTCTCAGTGGTCTTTTCCAAACTTACTGATTCTGTGTGATTCCATGAATGTACGCTGAATGAGCTTAGAATTGGACTGAGACAGAGTGCAGAACTGAATTGTGCTCTTTGGATTTGTTCATGCAAAGCAGAAAGAATTGTCTTGCTGTGCGGAGGCCATGACTTGTAGGGGATAGCCAGTTTCTTCCCTTGTTATGCTTACTCTTTTGGAGGTGCATGCTGCTAAATGAGATTTTATTGCAATAGAGCATTCTACCTTCTTACCTTTCTAGGTTAACAAGCTACTCTGATAAGCGCACCATAATCCTTGACATAGATAAGATATGAATATATTCTTTCATTATTCAGTAAGTTCCCAGTTCATCTGTTAGACATACCCCGTTGCCAGGTTTTTGGTTAAGAGAGGTTCCTCGCATGCACAGCTGAGCCCTTTGGCTGCTGCCACAATCTGCTCAGAGCAGTTTAGTGGTCCCTCTCATCTGACCTTACCCCAAGCAATCATCACCAAATCTTAATGCCCAGTCTTCAGACTGCAGATCAGCACAGGGAACATCAGACAAAACATCTCACTATGGGGATTACATCTCTGCAGATCCAGAGGGGGCCTTGAGATGCGTGCCATGCAAAAAAAATAAGATAGGAACAAATGATTATCAAGGATCAGATCGGCCCTTGAATCTACCCCCACATTCCCATTTAATCAAGGATTATATTTAATCCAAAAGCATCCCCAAAGCCGCTGTGCTGCAAGCCCTCAGCTTCAGTTCCCTAATGCCCTACAGCAACCCCAAGACTTAGAGCCATAACTGCAGATGCTGAGAGAGCGGGATCAACCACGGGCACCATTAACACCTATTTATTGGTGGTCTCTAGGTCAGTTAGAGGGGGAAAGCAAACAAAAAGGTCAGTCTTCATTTAGCAAACATGTTTCCGACTGACTTTCCCATCTCTTAGCTTGAAACCTGCACTGTTTATCAGATATGTTGGCATTACGGGAGGTGCAAGTCCATTCAGAGGGTGACTGAAAGAGGGCAGCCCTGTGGAAGTGATGGGCTCGGCAATCCCTTCTCCTCTCATTAGCTCAGGCTCAGCTGTTTCAGCGGTAAGGAGAGATGAGAGCAATGGGGCTTTATTTCTCCGGGGACAGAGGCACCATCAATTATCTGCCATTCCCTACCACACACTGTCACTGAGTCAGGCAGGAAAAAATACTGATACAATTTCACCTTATCCCTCAGCAGTGCTGCTAGACTCATCGCTCAGCTGCCACACACTTAGCATGGGCAAAACTAATTGCATTAATTATGCTCACAGACACACCGTACATGTTTATATTAGCAGGAGGTGGACTGATGATTTTTTAAAGTGAAACACTGGCGATTTCTCAGCTATAGAGATTTGAAAATGTAAGTCTGCTGGTTTGATCCACTGCTGAGGCAGAATCTTGAATCTCCAAAGCTTTTAATACCATTTCAGATGCACACTGTGCTTTAATATTGAGAGAAAAATGCATATTGTAACTAGAAGAGGGTAGCTTTATATCAGATAACTACTAACTGTGGGCTTAGAAACTTGATCACTACATTGGAGCACCACCAAAATCCCCTTGGAGCTGTGCGTCTGTAGGGACAGCGATCAGTTCTATAACAGATCTGGGTGAGTCTTCCTGGACTGAGCCTTACTGAAATTACCCCAGTGATTACATACACGCATACAATGAGGGTACAGCTGCATTACTAAACTCAGTGGTAGGCTTGTGTAGCACAGGGGCTTGTGAATGGTTTAATAACAAGCAGAAATATAACTGATTTCCCCCAGCATGGCAAATACTCATCACCCAAAGGGTATTTTCTAGATGTCAGTATCATAAATAATCCATGAACGTGAACGTAGTGCCTGTGTAAATCTGGGCTGAGGGGCTGCTGCTTCCAGAGGGGGTCAGCGCAGCTGTGTGCGGTCAGCTGCAAACGTTTGAGACATTGGCAATGTAATGTTAAATCTTAATAGCAAATTGTGTTCGTATGGTTGAGGCAAACTCTAACCTGATGAACATAGATAGTGAGCAAGAGCCAGCGTGGGCTCTGAGTTCTGACTGTTTTATGCAAGAGCAAAGCAGAAGTAGCTCCAGGCAGGTCTCCAGTTTGCATTTCAATTGCACTTCATCCACACTTCCTTTTGGTACTGTGAGCAAAGCCCTCACTACTAAAGCACTGCAAAGCCCCTGAGCACTTCAGCAAAATAAGTAATATAAATAAATCAGTAAATTCCTTTTTCAAGATTCCTGCGTTTTTAAGCTTCTCCGAAACAAAAGAACTATGTTTTTATGGCCAACATAGCCATGAGTAGCACCCAGCATCAGGTTTGCTCTTGTTCCCCTCGTTTCCTGAGGGTTTGTGAGCTGATGTTTTTTGTCAGTGAGGTTTAGCTTCCACCCTCACATGTCTCCAAATGCTTGCCAGGCTGTGCTGTCCATTCTGCTGGACACCCTCGAGGCTTTCTGCTCCTCTCAGAGGGGTTTGGGCTGGTTCTCAGAAGGGTTTTCACAGCATGATCACAGCTGCACAGTGAGCATAATTAGTACAACACCCTGTTAGATGAACAGGGTGCAAGGTTTTGCTTCCAGCTTACTGCACTGGACGACTGAGGACAATTCTGTATCCCGGAGTTGATCCTAGCAGGTACCAGCACCGCTGCTGGGAGACAGTGGAGGTGGGAAGTGGTGGCTGGGAGCCGGACAACCGGCAGCCAGGGCTCACATCTGTAGATGCTCCTGTGGAGCTCTGCCATAAACCCATCACTCCTGCTCCTGTGCTCCAGGCACAAGGCCAGATGGGTTGGAACGGTCTCCAGCTATAAAAGTCTCCCAAACATGGGGTCTGGCCACATCCAAGCTGCTTTCTGGAGTAGCTGGAGTAGCCTCTGGCCCATGCTAATTCCCTAGAATTTGCCTGGGGATTGTTCAGGAAGGCTTTGGTTGGCATAGCTGGCTCGAGAGAGACCTCAGTGGTCGTTCTTGCCCAGACACGAGGCTGGATGGAGACAGAAACCTTTCCAGACCTCCCCAGGTAGATCACAGCTACCTGCTGGTCACAGCAGTGGAGAAAATTTGCCTTAAACACACCTATGACAAAGCCAAGGCTGCATCTGTGAGGGTCGCCCAGTTACAGGGTACTGATCAGTTCTCACTTCCAGAACTAGGAGATCGATCCTGTTTGGGTTGTGTAATGGAGCAAATTTCACATCGCTAATAGTGCTGACAATTCTGAGGCTGGAAGAAATATTTTTGGCACAGCTCTTACAGAAATATTCCTGACAAAGCAGCTCTTCTTGGGCAATACAATCTTCTCCAGAGAAAAGTAGCAGCTCGCCACGGTGCCGAATGCCACCTCGGGGAGTATTTGTCCAGCCTAGCATTACAAATCAAACATAACTGGACTGCGCACGACGTTTCCCCACATATTTGCTTTCTCCAGTGAGTGTTTGCTGTGGAGGCACTGCGTAGCTCTGCTCCTTATCTGCAATAAATACGTTTGGTTGCGAAGGCTTGGGCTGGAAATCTGTGGTCCTCACACGTGGCTCCCCTTGGGGCACTCAGCTATGGATTATTCTTCATTTGTGGGGACAAGAGGCTGCTTTAAATTTACCCACTGAGTCCCATAGGCTGCAGTGTCGCAAAGCATCGGCTCCATTGCCTGCAGGCAGCTCCAGCCTTGATACCCAGAGTCCTGCTTCAGCCCTGTCTCAGCACCAGACTCATCCACAGCTGCTGGAAGAGATGCAGGGTGAAATGAACTGAGGGTATGGAGCGTGCCGGGGTCTGCTTTTAAAATAAATGGGAAAACAATATTTATGTTCAATTTTTGGCAGGTTATTTTAAGCTGGCTTAGTTTCTCCTCGTGTTTCCCAGAGCAGTGGTGTTAGCACCCCAGGAAGGAAGGCGGTGCTGAACGGATGGGTCCTGTGGGATAGGGGAGCAACAGGGTCCTTCTTCTTAGTTCACTGACCACCTCAGCATAGTGTAGTTGCTAAGGGGTAGAATTTCTGGTGTAGCAGATGGTGACGCTGGAGCTGGGAGAGAAGCATGGCATGAATTGGGGCCACTGCTGGGATTAGCACATCGCAGCAGCTGGTTACCAGCTCCACATCCAGGTCCTCCTTGCAGCCACAGCACGGTTTTCATAGTCCAGGACAGGCATACGGCTGTACGGGCTGTAAGTCAGATGTTGAAACAGGGCCACTACTTTTCTGAGGTGGGACAGTTTGGCAGCACAAATGAGCTGGTGAAACCCTCACCATTTCTGCTGTTTTCCATGAAAATAAGATATCCTTACAGGCACTCACATCATTTATTCTGCCAACCGAGCAACAGACCTCAGCAGACCTCAGCAGAAGAGCTGAGGGTTCATGCCCTGGCTCACAGCCCCTCCTGGGGTTGGGTTGCCCTTTCTCCTATCTGATGCCCCTCCCTCACAGCACGCCTCCTGCCCACCCCGATCCCTCACCTTCCTTCCATTGTTTTTCAGGAATATCCTCCCGGCTTCCAGAAATCATGTCAATAGGATCACATTCATTCTCTCCAGGAGGTCCTAATGGGATTATCAGGAGCCAGTCCTTTGCTGGCTTCAGCGGTCTGCAAGAGAGACGCTCCAGGCAAGTACCCTGTTCTTTAAGTGGCATTTCACAGTCAGGTGCTGAAGGGGCCTGGGGGTTTAGAAGGTGGAAGAGAGGTGAGGCAGAGCTTCCTTCTCCCCAGCTAGCAGGAATAAATCTAATAAGGCTAAAATCTCCTTGCATACTGTCCATGTCATTAAGCCGTTACCCTGCATCTTGACTACCAAGCGCTTCCCCTCCACCCTTAACACAAGGCTTCCTCACATGCCTCAGAGTTGTGAGAACATTTCAGAGAATAATTTTAATTTCCTAACTTATGCAGCAATCTTTTCACAAGTAAAATGCTTTCCACCACCCCCAGCTTCACACCGCTGCTACCTAAAAGTCAGCTTTCTCATTGCTGCTGTGAAGCCAAAGCAGCCCCATTTTCTTTTTTATGCAGAGCTGCTTCAGCATCCTGCTGGAAGCAGATCCTGGTGCAGAGCCTTTCCCTGCGTGGTCCTTTGGCTAGATGAGACCTCCGGCTTTGAGCCGCGCACTTTACTGGGTCAGCCAGATGCCTCCAGAGGCTGCTTTCCAATTAGTTTCAACTTGCATGAACCCCACCAAGCTCCAGATCACCAGTTAGCAGTCAGGGAGGAGCCGCAGGGTGAGGAGGTCACCTCCCGATTGCCAGCAGTAGGGTTAGATGCTGACTTACAGGAGGGGAGCCAAAGAGCCACCTACATGCAGCACAGCTGTCCTCCATTTGTGGTCCACGGTCAAGACCAGCAGCGTGATAGAAAATCATGCAATAACTCGAGTTGGAAAGGACCCACAGGGATCATCGAGTTCAACTCCTGCTCCACGCAGGACCACCCAAAATTCAAATTCTATGTCTCAGAATGTCGTCTTGAACTCCGGCAGCCCATTCCATGCCCTCCACCCTCTGGTGCAGGCCCTGTCCCTGACCCCCAGCTGCCCCTCCCCTGACACAGCTCCATGCTGTTCCCTCAGGCCCTGTCGCTGTCACACAGAGCAGAGCTCAGCCACCATGAGGCCTCCAGACACACACGTAACCAACCCCCAGTCTTAGGAGCCTCCAGACTTTACACCTGACATTATCTAGGCACCCCTTTGCTCTTAGCCCTTTCATGGCTGAGTCTAAGCAGCAGGAGGCAGGACAGGCACGGGATAAGACAGAGAAATGCCTGATGAGCCTGGGACTTCATATCTGGGAAAGGCAACTGGCACATCAAAAGCTGACGGCACACATCCCAGGCTGCTCAGGCCTCTCAGCCTGTAAACAAACACAGCCCTTTAAGCGGCAGGCACGTAAGCAGAACCATTTCTCTGGCACAGATAAAATCAGGAAGATTTCTTTAAGCCACGCTTCTTTGAGATTGTTATTATTTATAGGGATTTTCTCCTCTTTTCTGTTCGCTTTGCAGGTGTAACTCTTTTATTGAAAATTCCTCTGCGCTCAAGAAGCCCCAAGCGAAGGTGAAGAAAATGCATAATTTGGGCCACAAGAACAGCACCACCCCCAAGGAGCCCCAGCCCAAAAGAATGGAAGACGTCTACAGGGCCTTGAAGAATGGCCTGGAGTAAGAGCCTTTTTTTTCCTCCAGGTTTCCTGGAGTCATATCAGAAGTGTGCATCACGCTTAAGATAATGCTTCTGGTGATAAGGGCTTTTACCAGCCAGACACGATAACAGCAATTGGAAGGCACCAGCCTGTAAACTAAGCAGCAGATAGCTTACTTGAAAGTGGTTGTTTCAACATCAGGAAAACACTGGGCTGCTTAAACAAGTGGCTTCTACTTATTCTAAGAAAGGCAGCAGGGAAACTGTTTTTAGAACAGATCAATACAGATCAACTTTTTGAGGAAGGCCATTTGTTGCAGAGATTTCCTTGTATAGCGCTCAGGAAGCGGCTCCATGACACGCTGCAGAGCTCATGCCTCCCTTCTCTGGTTTGTGTTTACAGCGAGTATCTGGAAGTGCACCAGACAGAGCTGGACAAGCTGACTGCTCAGTTAAAAGACATGAGAAGAAACTCACGCCTGGTACGTGTTATATTTGTGACCGTGTAGAGAAGCACTGTACCCATCCAGAGGTACTGCAACAGGCATGGGCTGGGAGTGGGATACTGGGCATGTGCGTGCATGATCTTTGTCCCTTCCAGCTCTCCTCTTGGTTTTGATTTCTATTCACTGATAAACATCATTGTCTCACAGTGCTCCAGCACTGCTGCGTTGCAAAATAAATCACGGTTTCATCTTCTCTGTTGCAGGGAGTCCTGTATGATTTAGATAAGGTACGTTACCCTTTTTAACACTTCTTGCAAGGTAGCATTAGTATTTGTATGACGTATGGAGCTGGAAACTCTCAGCCAGCTCATGTCATGGATACAGAAGTTACCTGCAAGCCATTGAATCAATTGCCTTATGCAGCTTTGCCCTGTAAACCCCAGGTGGGTGAGAGGCTGGCAAGGGCACATCCTGGGTGTCTGCAGACCAACCCCAGAGGGATGAACCAAGGGCTCAAGCAGCTGCCTTTCCTCAAGTGCTGGCTGGAGTGCCAGCCAGCACTCCATTGTATGGACATTCACAAAGAGCAGGACAGAGGTGGGCTTGCTGGTAGCTGCCCTTAGGGTAGCTCTAGCCTTTGTGGTCACTGCTCACTCCTGCTCTGGCCACTGCTGGGGGAGAACAAACTGAAGAATTGAAAGTATTCTTTCCCTGTGGGAAATTTTGGCTGAAAAAAAAAATAAAAGCCCTCAAAAGCTTTTCCTGAACTGACTCTTTTTTTCAGCCAAAATGCCAAGCTAGATTTTGCTTTCGAAAACAGTTTATTCAGGAAAAGAAAAGGGTTTTGAAATGCAAAAATCTCATCAGTTTTAATACAGGTTTTCAAAGTAGTGAAAATATGGAGGTTTAAGCCAAAAGTCCTCAGCTTTTTAATTTCAAATTAACCAGGGAACTTGCATCAAAGAAAATTGATGCAGACTCCATCAGCATGTTTTTGTACCTAAAAGCGTATCATGTACAGATGTCAGTGAGCTCCATTTTCAGCAGCAGCTTAATCACGGTAAGGTGGGACAGTTGATGCTGGATTTGTGGGCAGCAATGCCTTGTGTGCATTAAAGAGGAGTTCCTCAGACTCCTGGGGATCTGAAGACACAAGCTAGTGTGGAGATATCTTGCAGATGTGTTCACATGTGCCTCACTCTCTGCCTTTCTGTTTCCCCCAGCAAATCAAAGCGGTCGAGCGATACATGAGGAGGCTGGAGTTCCACATCAGCAAGGTAATGAGCACCCCAAGCATGTCCTACATTAAACCCTGGGCCTACTACTGCCCCCTACCTCCACCTTCCAGGGAGGATGATTTGACAAAGCCTCTCCCACATTCAGTATTCTTGCTCTAACAGCTTGCTGGTCAGAGGTAAAGAGGGTTTTCATTGGTAGCCTCTGATGTCCAGCTGCTCTCCATGCCCCACAACACTCCCGTGCACTGTTAGCCACACATGGGAGCAGATGCTTGCTGGGGCAAGTCTCTCAGAGCATGCTTATTTCTAAACTATGGGTAAAAGTGGAGTTACAGTTGAAAGTCATCTAAGTTCTCCAGATGTAGCTCCACAGCACACCACATCTAGGATGTTTCTGCTGGTCTTGGTCATCTTGGTTTTTGCTGCTAAATCTTCTGCTGCATGGTTTGGTGGGCTCACATGCACTCGATGGCATTGGTGAGAATGAGTCTCTTGTACCCAGCAGAGGCGCTTGTGATTTATACCTATACAGTTTAGAGTTGGACGAGGCCCACGACATGCGTTCTCTTGGTTATAAACATATCTGCTAGCTATTAGTTACTTTTCTGAGCCTGACAAAAGAAGGAATTATTTTTGATGGATGAAATGCCTTTTGAGAGCCATTTGAAAAGCGTTCATACAGCTTGAAGTGCTCCAATTATGACAGCCCATCCAAACCTTTTAATTTTGTGTTCTCTTACTCCGAGAGCTGAAAAAAGTCACCAGGCAATAGGCTGAAATTTTGTTCCCCCAGCCGCTTTCTCTCTTGCTGGCAACATGAATGGCAAAATTATTGCTTGGAGAACATTTCCATTCAAGGCCTTCCCACTGCAGCCCTCTCAGAGCTAATGGTTTCTATGCTTATAATAGGAATGAAAAGCACCAAACACAAGAGGATAACTCTGGTCACCTGAGCACATTAGTTCTCTTTCTGTAACCCACAGCAACAGAGGCAGGAGGAGCAGAGCTGCACTGCATTAAAACTTGTGGGCTTGTTCAGGTGACAGCACAGTTTTGTTTCAGATGCTGGAGGGCTCTTTCAACCCTGTGCTGAATAAGGGCACCAGCTATATTGGAAGCAAAGGGTGGGAAACAGCATGCAGCAGCAGACCACACTCATTTATCAGGGCAGATGAGTACGGTCTCATTGTGCAGGATAGCAGCATGAGGTCAGTTCTCCACCCTGATGGCAGGAGTCAACTCCAAGCAATGGCAGTTTATAGGAGCTGTCTTTAGCATAGGGAACAGTGCCGACATACAAGAGGTAAAGTGGTGGGTACATCGCCAAGAAGGCTTTTCCTGTAACTTTTAAATGGCAAGATGCTGCCTGTGGCTTCCATTACTCTTTGCTGTACCATTTCACTTGCACGGTAGTTCCCACGTTGTTTGGAGAACCAACAGTAAGGGCTTCTGCTGTCAGGAATACAAGCTTGCCTTGTACAAGTCAACATCGTGCTTTGAAGAAGTCAGGAAGAGCAGTCCCACTCCAAACAAATCATCAGTGACACCTTTCGCCAGAGATTAAGCAGG
>PPHD01006319.1:2948-24744 GCA_002909625.1 Bambusicola thoracicus
CCCCTACATGTCTAGTGACATTTAGAAGTTGAAAGGAAGTTTGACTCACAATTGAAGAAGCTCAGTGTTGTTTGAAAGTGTGAAAGCACACTGGGAAGCTCAGCATTTGCTTCTAGTGTGTGCTTCCTCAGTTCTTCAAAGGGCCATTTTCTTCCTCACTTCTCCACTCTCTTCTCTGTTCATTTTTCTCTCTCTCCAGAAGTGCTTCCCCTTCATTTTCACTTCCCCTAGTCCTGCTCCCACCTATTCTCCATTCAAAAACTACATACAGCTTGCTAATTTGTTTCATTTCACTCATTTTTACTGCTACTACTCGGAATTATGTATGTTCCATTTCTGTTAGTTTTGTGCCCACACCACAGCCTGCCTATAGATGAATATACACAAGCTTTGAAGAAAAACTCCTGCAGTTTTTTTTCTTCTTTCTCAGTCAGACATTTTGATAACATAAACTCTAAGTTCGAGGGGAGATTAATTGCTTTTATAAGACAGTGAGGAAAAGAAGACTGCTTAAGAAAAAAAGATCTTTGATGTTGGATAAAATACTAATAATTTATTTGTACTAACAAGTCTACAAACACAAACTACTTAAAAGCTATGTGTCATTTTTGAATTCTATCACCAAATGGCTTTTAAGAACAAATACAAGGTCTTTTCTGTTTCTTCATCTACCAGTGTTCCTGAAGAGAGGTGGAGACATGCCTTAACACTCACACCACTGTCATCAGTAATAAGAATATATCATTATTACTAACATTCAAGTAGTACATTCACCCATGCACAAAGATGCTCTTCAACCTTTTTTTAAATCCTATATTTGAGACAGCAAAATTCAGTCATAAGCAATCTAATTATATAGGAAAATAACTATTTTTATTTTTCTTTTTACAAATAGGAACTATTTGTATATAATACCATAACAGATGCTACCGGTATAGACCACTTTTTAGAGATTTGGTCTTATTTGTAAGCTACAGACTGAATCTATATTCTTTTAGAAATCAGGTTCTCTGTGAGAACACTTGTAAAATCAACCGGATATCAGATTGCTCAGTGCTTCTTCTCAACCAAAAGCAGCATTTGGTCACCTGTACTTCATTTTTTCAAAAGCATCACTATAAAACAGAAAGCTTCTCATGATGAGATCGGTACATCTGCAAAGAATTTCACCTCTTCAATCCCTGTCCCAGTCATGGGAGTATTATCACTTCGGATATTTTACAAGGCAAGGAAATCAAATCTGGAGTGAAGGGAGAAATGAATGACTAAACACACAGGCTAACCTTCCAGTTCAAGACACAAATGTCTGTGTGAGGTCAAATTTGCTATCTGCTGAATAAAATAGTTTTACTCATCAATATAAAGGACTTTCAACAGCAAGTCTAGAGTGCCCTCCACTGGCTACAGCAGGATAATCTTGAGCATTTAAAGTGAAGGCCTTATTCACTTCTCATTGCATTTCCCTCAGCAAAATCAAAGAATATTTCATTTGTACATAGAAAAAGAAGAGAAGAATCAGGTACAAAAATGATCAAGAGAAAGGTAAACAGAAATACTGCTGCCAGCTCCGTGCTCTGGTGTGACTGGAGATGGGTTGCTGCTTCTGGTACTGAGGCTAAGCTTCTGCTTTGTGGGATGGGAGCCCATGTTCGACAAGAGCTTAATTTCTCTTGGGAAATATTCCCAGAGCTACTGTTGAAGAAAACCACTAGCAAGTGTTTTAGCTGTGCTCCTTTTTCTAGACTAAAATACGTTGTATAGGACCTGTAATCAGAGGCCACAGCTTCTGGTCAACTGTAAATCCTACAACTCATACTTAATTTTCTTGTAATAAAGGCAGATTCTCCAGATGCCAGATGACCCCTGAAACTCAGTATTTCTCAGAAGTGACTTTTTTAACTCATTCACATAGCTGAAACTCTTGTGCAAACTCACAGATGCAGCATCCTTTTCTATGGTTTTGAAAAATGTAGTCTCATCCTCTTTTTGGGTCCAGAAGTGAGAAAACCCCTGAACACTTCCCCAGAGTCTCCCATTTACTGCTAGGGTTTGCTTACTGTGATGGTACAGGTAATTATAAGAAGAACTAGACGATCCAGTTGATCACACATTTTTACATACAAACTGCTGACTGTTTTTTAACACAAAGCAATCCCTGCATTTTGTGCCAGATGGAGCCATAACACAGCCTGTGAAGAAAGAAATGTGATATCTTTGTAGTGCTCTGGGAGAAAGTTAAGATTTGCAATGAAGTTGCTCTACAGTCTTTCTTCATAGCTCATTTCTACAAATCTCCAGCTTGACACACATTCTATCTATGGCACAAGTTAAGAGCTTGAGGTTAGGATTTGTTCCAGTATGTAAGGTTTGACATTATTCAAAACATTTTTATTAAGAAAAGCTCATACAATGACAAGGACTGAGCCTGTTCCTCCTTCATTGCTGGCAAACTCCCTTCTCACAGCCATGCAACTTCAGGCACCAGTACAAAAGTTGTCTCTCAGGCTCAGGACCAGCCTGGACCATTCCTTCTCTCAGGTTTCAACTGCCATGGCATTGTCTGGGAGCATGCTGGTCAGCACACCATGGTAAAGACCATGCCAGCCTTAAGCAGAACAGTGAATACAGGTCTGTTCTTGAACTTGTCTTCTGGCTTTATTTAGTAAGAATGCAACTTAAGTGATTTAAGAGACTATAACTTATTTTCTAGACCTCGTGTGGATTGATTTTGATGGCTCTCTACAGAAATGAGAGATTCTGTGAGAATACCCACTTGCTTAGCACTATTTCAGTCAAGAACAGTTAAGCCTCATTATCTTCATAAAAACTCCACATTTTTTAATTGAACGTAGAGTTTAGGATCCTGAATCATCTAGTAGCTTTTGAAAATTCCTCCACAGACAGTGAGTAAGTTAAGGTGAGATACATTTCATCACATATTACATCATTTTTCCAAATATACAATTTAATGCATGGCTATGAAAAAAATTGGCAAGAGAACAAAGTTGGGATTGTATTATTGTCCTCTGAATCTTGCTGAAGGGACATCCCTTAAAAAAAAACAATTCAATACAGGTACAAAAGTAGACAAAGAGGAAAGTCCTACTGGAAAAAAAAAAAAAAGTTCATTCGGAAATATATGTTGCAGTGAGTTATCCCTAGAGGTTTTATGAAAGTTTTCCCATAAGAACTATACCCTCTGACATGCTGAGTGTGATCTCCCATGTTCTGTTTCCTACTGTGCTTTCAGAAATTAAAGGTTTTGCAAGGTTATATCCTTGAGGTGAGCTGCAGTCTGCTTGTTTTTTGAAGACAGTGGTAACAGTTTAATAATTTCACAAGGAAATACATGATTTCGTATTACATAGCAAAAGACACAAGACACTAAAGAAAGGGTGTTCCCCCCAGCAAGAAAAAGTAGATTTTAGTCTTGAGGAAAAAAAAAAATTGAGCTGTGGTACAGGAGATATGATTCAGGCAGCACAGCGTCTACACAAAAGAAATAATGTGTGTTCCTGTTGCACAAGCATTACTTTAGAAATACATATTTCTCCTTATCTTTAGAACAATCCAGGTCTGAATCTTTTCCCCTTTCTGTCATAATCTGACCTCCAAAATCCTACTGATTTCAAAAGCACTTTCATCTTTGCAGGAGCTGAATTAAAGTTTGTTAGAATAAACAGAAACATATGTTCTTTAATTGTCTTTGGATAAAATCGTACATCAGATTGTTCTACATAGGACGAGAAAGAAACTCACTCTACTTTGCTTCCCCAAACATGTAGTAACACTTCCTCTCAGTGAGAACTACAGGTTGGATTTCCCTTATATGTATTTTCTCTGTGGTTCATGCTCTGAACTGTGAATTACAATCCATACCTTCTGTTACTCTGCTGATTGCTTTCCTATTTACAGCTCAATCCCAGAAATTCATTTTTATTTATAAAATGGGAGTAACACCACAGATCTTAGAGATGTCCTAGATTTTTTGCCAAAAAATATATCAGTGGAGGAAGAGGAGAGCAATGATATCACCCACTACAAACTACTAGGATAAAATCTCTACCAATATGGAACTACAAAGCTGTTCAAGGTTTCCCAAAGGCCTAAACCCTACCATGCATGATACAGGGAAAATTTTGCCAGCCTACACAACTAGTTCAGTAGAAATAAGGACTAAGGGTTTGCTCCAAAGGTCCGCTCAAATCAATAGGATTTTTTCCAATTGTTTTTTTGGTGGGCTTTGGATCCCCTCCTAAAATACCATGAACAACAAGAACAGCTGGGCAGGTGTGATCCTGTTATACTTGGCCAAGGGTGCTATTTTCAGAGGCATCAGTAACTACATGGCATGATGGATGGAACAAGGGAATGAAAAATTCATTTGGGCCGAACTTTGGCAAATTCCTCAGGCAGCTGTTTAAAGCTGTGTGTCCACCCATCATTACAGAACAATTCTTGTGGGCTCATGTTTCCTTTCATAGCCATCAATAGGATGCATGATGATAAAGGCTGCACGTCCAAGTGGGTGAGTTAAACAGCCTTTCACCTCTGAAAATGTGAGTTCATATCCTGTTGCACGTCACATGATAGTGATAGCGATGTTCTCTGCCCAGTTCACATTTATTCACATCATCAGTACCAGATGCTGTCTCAGATATGTGACATCTCCCACTGCAGACAAGAAGAGATTTGCATTTATATCAAATGTCACAGGATTAGGTTGACAGGGCTGCTTTAAGTGGACTACAAAATAATCGGGCTCCATAAAAGTTCTTACAATACCATTATGCTATCTCATCTTCTGCTTTTGCAACAGGGGTGGGATTCTTCTCACCCGACCTAGATTCTTGTCTTGTATGTTTGAGCTGCACAAAGGAAGTGCCTGTCTCTTTCCTTCTGACAGAGAAATCTAAACAACTGGCTCAGATTTGATTGCTTTTAGTCTAGATAGATGTCATCAAGAAAATGTAAATTTGTAAAATCAGTACTGCTAGATAAGAATCGTGTGAGAAATACAATCACCATTCAATTAATTCTTAAGGGTTGCTTAGGCTTTCACTTTCATGAATGATAGTTTCATAGAAATGTACCTGTTCAAAAATGAAAAATAAGGAAGAAAAACAAATCAACAAATCAACAAAATAGATACCAAGTTTGAAGTGCTAAGGACATCCCTATTCAACTGCTGTATAAACCCTGTGGCACAAAGCTTTCAAAGAATCAAATCAGTAGTAATGTAAAGCCTTTCCAGTGCATTTGGTGTGAGCTCACTTTGACAATAATCTACCTGGACCAAGTCCTAAACCCAGATAATCTGAAAAAATAAATGCCTTTTTATTCCCTCACCTTTTATTTATATTCAAATACAATCAGGAGGTAGTGAATTATGGCAAATCTTTCTCAGATAAAAGTACTCCACGCTGCACATATGTAAGGTTTTCTGTCTTTTTCACTCATTAAGTTTTCAGTTTAGAAGAGTGCTCGATGTATAGATCTCACACAATTCTTAAGATGTATAGTGTGACTGTGTTAACATTATGTGGGAATCCTGGCCAGGATTTTCATAAGCTGGTGCCAGCAGTTAGGCTCCTAAATAAACATTCAATTTGCCAAAATGCATAGTGCTTAGTACCAGTCCGTGAAGTCAGTAAGAGCTGCAGGATCTAACACCTACTAAAACTGTGACAATTATTTGGGAATCTAACTTTAAGGTATGTAAAAATACATCTATTTTTCATTCAATTACGTGTCTTTAATTCAGCAGTGCTGCTGTCTGCTAACATTTTCAAAACAGGGTGAAGTTCCCTGTGAGCTGTAAGAGTTTCAATTTCAATCATGTCAAAAACCTCAGTTTAGAAGGGACTTGTTACATTGAGCACTGGATCCACTTTACAAAGAGATTCAAACACTCACAGACTATATTCACAACAGGGACTTGATAATACTGAGTGAAGTTGGCATCTGCTGTTTGGATTTTGCAATGTCCAGGCTTGCAATTTTGATGCATTTCACAAGGAGAAAGAAGCACCACATCAGTAAGGCACTCTCTAGGGAGCATTTGAAACAGCCAGTATGAAACACAAAGGAATGAAATATCTCTTAAATCTCTCTCATTTTTGAGAACTGGATGCCTTCACCTGGGTGTCTCTTCTGCTGGAGGTGTCAGGTCTGTTTCAGGCACACAGACCAGAGCCATCCTAGGAGGTCCCCTGTCCTTCCTCTTGACGTTGCTTCACTTTCCATGGGAAAGTAGTAAGAATGTTGCTCAGATATTAATCAGGAAGGGAGAAGATTTCCACTGAAAAGCTCTCTAGAGCATCAGAACCTCCCTCTAAAGGAATGCACTAACCATAGCCAGGAACTGACAAACTCTTTTTTGCTCTAGCTATCAGAGAATGAGTATTTAACCAGTATGTAGTTAATATAGCCACGTAGTCAACATTCTCCTGCAGTTCCAGGTAAAGTCTTCCAAACTTTAAATGAGTTCTGCTATAGTTATCAAGCAAAAAGTGGAAAAATTGAATTACCTTCAGCTAGTCACTGCGGTTTTGAACAAATGGAGCTTTTTGTGTGTATAAAGGATGATGAGGCACTGGCACAGACTGTGTGGAGAATCTGTGTATGCCCCATCCCTGGAGGTGTTAGAGGCCAGGTTGGATGAGGCCCTGGGCAGCCTGATCTGATAGCTGGCAACTCTGTCCATGTCAGGGGTGTTGGATTGAGATGGTCTTTAATGTCCCTTCCAATCTAAGCCATTCTATGAGTCTGTTAATCTATTCATAGGACTGAGGGACTAAGAAGTAATGCCAAGGACTGGTGTGATGCCCAGAACTACCTTAAAAAATTGAATACTTGAAATTTAGGACTTTCTGTGTTATAGATGGCAGCTAAGGAGTGACTCTTTGGGCTTAGGTACTCACATGTTGTCAGAAACTCAGCCACTCTGAGAAAAAAAATTGGTTTCTGAGGTCTGTGGTTTCTTCTCTGTAGTCTGATCAGTGCTACACAGTAAATAGAGACATTTTTTACACAGAGACTGTGTCCCACTGCGTGTATGAGATTTGTTCTATCCTGTTCCAGTGATTGTATTGAACCCTCTGTATTGCTCTTCCATGTAACACACCTGTGTGGCTGAAAGCAAAGGCTGACATAAGAAACCATTAATGTGTATATAACCACAGGAGGCAGCTAGGTGAGTGAACTTGACTTTGCAGGTGGCACACTGCAATTCTCTGTCAACCTCCGCAGGCCGAAAAGGTGACTGAGTTCACAGCATTTTGAAAGGCTGCAATGAATTGAGAGTTGATTCATGTTCGAGAAAACATGTTGGTACATAGGAGGAGGTGGAGGAGGCTTTCTCGGGAAAATAAGCCCATAAAGTGAAACATTTCACTTAATTAAGCAGCCCCATTTACAGTGCAGAGATCAAAGGAGACAGGAATTGGAGAAGCAAAGAATGCAGTCTACCCCATAAAAGATCAGGTGAAAGAGGAAGATAAGTCTAAAAATAACAAAGGAAACCTGTGCACCCCTCAATGTTTTACGCACTCTTATTAAAGCAGCAAAGCTAACCAGACGTGAGGACAAGACAAGGCTTTTGGCAGCCAGGATTTCTTGGTGGCTCAGCCAAGTCCCAGTGGGATGGACAACACACTTCTACCAGCCTGTGCATTGGGTTAGCAGAAGAAAAAGCCGAAGGGGTTTCATTAAGGAAAGGGAGAAAAAAAAACAAAAACAAAAACAAAAAACAAAAAAAAAAACAGAGAAAGGTAAGAAAGATCACAGAAGGATCTGAGGATACAGGAACTTTTTAAAAAAAATTAAAATAAGAGAATAAAAATAAATAATTAAGTAATTTATTAAATAATAAAAGAATTAAAAGAAAGCAACAGCTCAGTTAGTGTTCAGATTTGAAGTGGGAAGAGGTGAGATACAAAATAGAAATGAAGAAAAGCAGAGGCTGCTGTGCTGGATGCTTCTTGTAGCTAAAACTACAATTAGATGCAAGATTCTTATTCTGTTCATTCAGATCTTTTTTGGGGGAACCTTTGGCAAATCAGTTAGTTAGAAATCTAGACTCGTATTCAGTGTTGTCTTGAATTGCAATTAAATACCTAACCACTCTGGTAGAGCAGACTGTTAACCTGCACCTTTAAACACAGATTCCTCTCAAAATCTGACAGTGACATCTGTTCACTGTCAAGGAAATGATGATGGTTCCTGTGTATCCCATCAGAATTTCCAAATTAGATATATGCAGTGTGAGGTGTTTTGATATTGCAATATTTACAGATGTATAAATATGTTACAACAGTTATTTTCTCCCACATCACTGGAAATCTTGTTCAAATGTCTTCTGTGATTACTGGGAGGGCATTATGTAAACTCTGTTTGAGAACCCAGGAACACATTTTACAGGAAGTGCCTGATGATTCCTTTATCAAAGCATAATTTCCTTGGTGAAACCCTAAGAAACTGGAAGAAAACTGGATCTATTAGCAGGGGACAGCTGCAGATACACACATCCAATTTTAAAACAGCTCAAGAAGATAAAGCAAAAGCTCTCTTGATTTTGAAACAGCCCTTTATATACCAGGGCTGCCTGCTGCATGTTTTGTTTTGTTGTTTTTTATTTTTTTTTTTTTTTTTTTTTCTGAATTGAAAGAGATTTCAAGCCTTGTCTCCATTAAATTTATCTAACATCCACATGCTCTTTAATACTGCCAAGAGAAGTTAGAGAGAAGAGCGGCACGTTGAGCAGCACCTGAGCAGTAGTCAGCCCAGCAAGGGTCCTGCGGACGCCAGAGGGCAGGCAGACCTCACTTCAACACCTGCACGATGCTCAGCACCATCAAGGTATGACATCATGGCCGTGTTGAGAGTTTATCTCCAACACAAATTGCCGCAGGAAGCATTTTGTCAAAATTTCAATATCAAAGTGGTCGCAGCCTCTATAGTGAACAGCTTTGTTTACTTAGGAGATAAAGGCAGCTGAGCCAGAAGTTAAATTAGGGTGAGCAGTCTCCTGCTTCTGTGTACATGCTGAAAGGAAGTCAATTCTTCCCTCAAAGCAAAACATCAAAGGAAAAGCATTTCCTAGTAATGCCATTTTTAGACTTCGCCAGTAATTTCAAATAGAAGAAATAGAAAATAGGGGCAGTGCTGACTATGCTAAGCTATTGCTAACACTACAGCACTAAGTAAAGCTTAAATTTCAAAAATGCTCCAGTAACTTTAAGAAATCGACAGATTATCCCTCTGGCTTTGTTCTAAGCATTCCTGAATCACCCCATAGCTGGCAAGAAATGGTGAAATTAATCCTTACAAAAGAGCACTTCTGCATTCAGACACACTGCAGCACTCTGTGGGCACATAGCATGCTGCTTCTTTTCCTTGCCTTCAAGCTCTGTACTGCTTTTTTAGATCTCAGCCTAAATCTGCTCAGATCCAGACATTTGGCCTAGCTCACTTCAAAATGAATGTCATGAATCTAATTATTCTTTGGGTATGCTGTCTTAAACCACCAAGCCTTAAGTTTGTTTCAATCTGAGACTATTTCGGCTCGCTAAGACAAATGCAGTAATAAATTTACCTTATCTACATAGTAAACATTACAGATATCTTTCTTCAGAGATCTTGTTTCAGCATAATCCACTCCCCTTCTCAGCTTGTGGTCAAACTCCTACAGTAATCCAGAGTTCCTATGGATTTTTTATGAGACCATTTTCTCATAGCTGTTATCAAGTGCTTAAGGGAAGCAGTTAGAGAGCTAAGGGGCAGATTATGAAAAATATCCATTTTCAGCTTTCCATCTTTGAAAATACTTGTTGAGCATGGATATTCAAATCAGCGATAAAAATCAGCACTGACGTGCTCCAGCATGACATTTCCTCCCTTCCGAATCCCAGCTCAACCATGTGATGGCTAATACACTCAAAAATGCAATGAGCTTATGACCCGTCTATCTGTGCTGAGTGTTCATCCTTATGGGGCACTGTAAGGTTTTCAAGAGAGTTATTTTAATCTCTTTAGATGCCATGGGACCAGCTATTGTTCTCACTGGCACCATTTTTGTACTTAAAACTAAACACATCTGCACTTCTAAGCCAGTAATGGAGTTGCACATGCTGAAAAAATAATACTAGAAGAATTAAATGTAATCTCCTTTTCCGGGGGTGCCATATATTCTGCATGAGAGAGAGATGTGTAACCCTCTAAATTAGGATCTTATTTGCTCCAGTAGTGCAGATCCTAGGCAGTCTGAATCAATTGCTGGAGCTGCCTTACTCTTTATGGAAAGACTTCCTTTCCCACTAGTCTGGAGCTGAAAGAAGGAAATCAGAGCACAGAAAATGACCTGTGCTATGAATGACCAAGTGCCATAGATAGACTGGGAATGGACCAAGCAGTTGAATCTGTTGGAAGGATAATGAAGAAAACACAGAAAAACAAAGAAAATAATGAAATAAAAAGCTAAATAAGTTAGATAATAGGACTTTAAGCATGGTTATGGTAATGCTGCTCTCAGAGAAGTAGTGTAGACACACTCAGATACTAGGCAAGGTACCAGCAGCATCCCAACCTCAGTAGCTCAGAGTTTGGCTGTATTTGTTTTGCTTTTTACTAGTAACTAGTTGAATAACCAATAAAATTAACCTGTAGCTGTTTTACAGTTAAGCCACTGCTCTTCCAAACTGCATGTACCAAGAGTTGCTCAAAGTTTTGCTGACGCTTTAAAAATAAATGCATTTTCTGGAAATACAGTTTTCCTTTTCATCAGGAATGTATGTCTGTGCTTTTCCAAATTTAATACCAAGACAAAAGTAGGATAAGAGCTCTTTACTAAATTCTTTCAACATTTTCCTCTTTGTTTTGGCTTAATCACTGCATCTGAGGTATCACAGATGTAGAAGTATTTCCTGATATTAAACTTCACTTTTCTTCCTATCACTTTTATTCCATCTGATTAAGTCTGTAGCAACTAACTCCTTATTTTATATCAAAATAGAACACATGCACAAACATACAGAATAGAATCAATGACCATATCACAAGAAATGGGATTTTAACAGAGATAGCAGAAATACAAGATTCCAAATTAAATATCTCATCATAATTTAATACTCCATAAAAACATGGATTTGGCTTTTTATGAAGTGTTGGTGCCTCAGAGTTGATCCCAACAGATACAAATAGAGCTGGACAGCAGGAGACCACAAGAAGAGAGACAATCAGGAAATGCTCTCGACACAATGTTATGTCAGAGAAGTGGAAAACGCATATTTATATACATAAACTGAAAAGGGTTAGGTAGAAGTCTGAGCTCTCAACAGAAGAGAGAGGGTTGCGAGGATAATTTGAAACATCCTGCCTGAGTGGAAAATGTAAATTGAAAGTCCATGGAGGGTAGAAAAGTATGACTGTCTTTGAGTAAAGATAGAAGTATGTAATTAAGGAGACACTTACTGTACCAGGTCTGGGATAGGGGATACGACCTTCATATTGAACCCATCGATGGTCCGCACTCTCTTTGTGAGCATAAGGGCCATTGAAAACAGCTCTGATATCTGCCATGCTGTACACACAAACTGCAGAGCCCTTGAAGACAGAGCTGAAAAGAAGACAGGCTAATAAGCACACTGTAAGCTCGTTTTCAGAGCACAGCTCATCCAGTGAATCAGTTCAGTAATTCCACTGAGTTTGAAGGGTTTTCGATCAATCCTACACCTGAGAGTTAATATAAGTGGTGCTAAATAACAGACAACGTGGACAGCTCTGATAATTACAGATATCATGTGTCACTGTCATTACAGAAATAAACTTTACTTAGAAAATACCTGGACTTCTTAGCTTTTGGGGGCATTTGATAGACGGTTATTTTTTCTAGTGGTCAGTAGGTTCCATGTGTCATTTATCAACTATTATGCTTATGTCACCGTGTTGCAATTCATTCAGTTGTAAAGATTTTATTTGGTTATATGTGCTATGGAGCCAGCATAGTGGTTACTTCTTAATTGAGGAGTGCGTTGACAATTTTTCTTTCTAATTCCACTGTGAAGTGCATGGCTATTCCTTATGTACATTTAATTCAAAAGTTTCAAAGACAAAATAATTATTTGCTTCCTTTATGAAAATTCTACCTAAATTACCTCAATATCATAGCTGAGAGGTTCATTAATTAATACATCCCTGATTAAGACCTCCTGCATTTGTTTCCAAAGATAAACGTGATCCTAAGACATACCTTGTTGTAGTGAAGACTCCATATACAAGAGGGTTTCTCTCATCTCTTGTAGAAAGTAAGAATATATCTTCTGTAATGGGAAAATATTGTGATTTTTAAATTATTATTATTATTAAACAAACATTTCTGCATTTATCACATAGTTTTGAGATTTGTAAAAATAGAAGGTTACTTTTGACTAATTTCTGCTGAGTGAATTTCTGCTAATATTCTGTCATTTGTCCCTTTGCAGATAGCCTGTTTTTAGACAAAACCAGATTTTCACTTTCCAGCTTGGGGAGTTATAAACACCATAATTCTGATAAGATTAATTCAAGTTATAATAAATGACTTTGGATAAAATATAGAGATAGAATCATAAACTCGTAGAATCACCAAGGTTAGAAAAGACCTCCAAGATCATCCAGTCCAACCATCTCCTACCACCAATAACTCCCAAATGAACCGTGTCTCTTAACACAATATCTAAACATTCATTGAATACCGCCAGGGTCAGTGACTCAACAACCTCCCTGCGCAGCCCATTCCAGCACCTGACCAGTCTTTTGGAGAAGTTTTTCCTATAGTCCAGCCTGAATCTCTCCTGGTGCAATAAGAGGCTATTCTCTCTAGTCCTATCACTAGTTACATGGGAGAAGAGGCCGACGCCCACCTCACCGCAACCTCCCTTTGGGTAGCTGTAGAGACCAATAAGGTCTCCCCTGAGGCTCCTCCAGACTAAACCACCTCAGTTCCCTCAGCTGCTCCTTATCGGACTTGTGCTCCAGACCCCTCACAGCTTTGTTGCCCTTCTGTGGACACGCTCCAGGGCCTCCATGTCTTTCCTGTAGTGAGCGGCCCAAAACTGAACACAGTACTCAAGGTGAGGCCTCACCAGAGCTGGGTACAGAGGGAAGATCACTTCCTTGCTCCTGCTGGCAACACTATTTCTGATACAAGCCAAGATGCTACTGTTCTTCTTGGTCACCTGGGCACACTGCTGCACATCTAGCACAGCATCAACCAGCATTCACATATCCATTTCTTCCATTCAGTCTTCCAGCTGCTCTGCCCCAAGCCTGTAGCACTGCATGCGGTTGTTGTGGCCAAAGTGCAGGACCTGGCACTTGGTCTTGTTGAACTTCATCCCACTGGCCTCAGCACAGTGATCTAGACTGCCCAGATCCCACCGTAGGGCTTTCCTACCCTCAGGCAAATTGACACTTCCAGCCAACTTGATGTCATCTGCAAACTTACAGAGGTTGCATTCAATCCTTTTGTCCAGATCATCAATGAAGACACTGAACAGGACAAGCCCCAATACCAATCCCTGGAAATCACCGCAGCCAGCTCCTAAACTAGGATCTGTTTCCCCCTATGAGGCAGGTGAGACCCATCTGAAGACATCTGACCAGGAGCTGAGTAAACTGTCCCATGTTAAAAATAAATAAATAAATAAAAAATCCTAATTTATGAGATGGGTTTTCCTGGTCCTCTCAGTAACCCTCACTACCACTAAGGGGATAGAGGAGAACACCACCTGTACTCCTGCTCTATCAACTAACCACCCCAATGTTCTGACGTCCCTTCTGTTATTTCTCAGTCTTCTCTCAGTGACTTCATCACTGCTGACCTGAACTATCAATAAAGGATAATAACCGGAGGCGTGGATCAGACTAGAAGATTTTCTAGAAGTATCTAGAAGTATCCCTGACCAGGACCCCAGGTAGGCAGTACACTTCTCTAAGGGTAGAGTCTGGCCGACATATAGGACTGTCCGTTCCTCTCAGATTGCCTGTGACAATTATTCTTCTCAGATACTGTCAGTACTGCTTGGAAAATTAGTAAAATCAGAATAAGATGTGGTGGTTCTGTAAATAATAAGAAAAAAAAGAAGCACAAGCAAATCTGATGACAAAATAAGCTATTAAAGATAAATCAACTTACGCAGCTCATCAAAATGTGTGTCAGCTCCTTCAGGACCAGGTATTGAACACACAAGCCTGGCTTTCAGAAAAGTAGTCCATTTGTTTATTAGGCTCCGTTGACCTCCCATATCATTCTAATAAAAATAATATAAAAAGACAAAATTATTAAACAAATAAGAGCCATTGTAACACAGGATGCAAAGTGAAGGACAGACTTCATAAGTAGCTCCAGTAGCCATTTATTAGAATGAGCAATTGAAATTTTCTGATTATGTCTAAATCCATTTTCAGCGTTCTCAGAACAGTTCAAGAACTGAAATGCTGAGAAACATATGTCATATCATGTGATTTTTTGTTCTCTGTAATGCTAAGTTTTGCAATCAGTGGTTCTTCAAGAATTGTCTGCAAACTCAGAAATAATACAGAACATTCAGGATAGATTTCTCAAAAGAGAAAACCTATATTCATTAGAGGTTCCAGGGATGTAAATACTGTGTTGGTTGTTTTGTTTATACACTATATAAAGATATGCATTCCAGGAGAAACCACTCATGTTATTTTAATAATCTCTGTTATGGAAATATCATTTCATCCTACATAAAAGACATTTTTTAAAAACTTTTTTTTTTTTTTTTTTTGACGTTTCCAAGACATAAGCACACATGCCCAAATTCTTTTTAGTTAATGGAGAAAGAAAAGTACTGTATGGAGTCACTTGAAATTTGAATTATCCTTCTCAAAGGTGGGTGTCCTTATATTGACTTTAATCCTATGATCCCACGTGCTTCAGTTAGGTGGGTGAAAGGAAGACAGGATACACTAATTCCATCCAACTATACTGAAGAATTAAGATGTTTCTAAAATATTTAGAGATTTTCCAAAATTTTCCTTTGAGGGAAATAGACTACCATGACAGAAGTTTTTCAAAATATTGAAGATTATAAGAAGGAATATGAAAAAGTGGTAGTAACTGATTTTCAGGGAAAAAAAAAAAAAAAAAAAAAAAAAAAGAGGGAGAAAAGATAGCATAGGAGGACTTGCTCTAAGAAGACAGAACAAGAAATCTGCCTAGGAGCTTTCCGCCTTCCACTGAGTATATGAAGAATTTAATGAATGACATTTATCTGTCCCCAAAGGCTCAAACAAACAAACAAACAAACAAAACAGATGTATTTAGTTTCTGTTTAGTGCTGTTTAGGCCCCAGTTTTTTTTCAGCTTGACATCTGTAAGGATAATGATACTTCAGCATTATCCAAGAATTCAAACCCTTAAGGGAAATGTTCTCATTGCTAAGAGTAGTCCCCCAGATATAGATTCTGAATTACTCCATGAAGATACCTACTTGTTACAAACTTTAAAGCTTATTGGGCCTGATAATACAAGCACTACATTTTTGGTCATAAGTATTCATCCTACCTGGATTCACCAGGAGAAACTTTTAGTATTATTTTTTCAAATTGGCTTTGCGATTCTGAAGGTATGAAACCAGACAGTAGGAAACAGTAGGTGGTAGGCATTACATAGTATCTCCATGAAGTATATTTGGCCCTTCAGGGCTGGGTCATAAATGTTAGAGACATTCAGAAAGATGGATTTTTGTGCTGAAATTCACTTAACCAGAAGTAACACTTCTTTGGTAATTCACTCTAACCAGCTTCCCTTTTCATGTATTTGCTACGTTTAAATAGGTTAGCTCAGTTGGAAATGATTCTTGTTAATCTATAGCCTTTGGAACTGCTCTTTTAAGTACTGCTACCTCCCCTCTTGATTTCCTGAAGACCTGCCAAGCCTGAAGCTTTGCATCTAGCCAACAGATTTATTACAAAGGTGTCAAAACTAGCAGTCTTAAGCCAATAGGAAAAATAAGCTCTGCATGTGTGTGTTCCGTTCAAAGGCATGGCAGATAAACTTTGTGGACTAATTAAAAACAAACAATTACAAAGATGCAAGAAAGATTCTTTTAAAGAAACAAAACACAGCAACAAACTAAGCTTATTTGTTCCTCTGGCAATGCACATTAGCAAAGCAATACTTGTTTTGCAGAGCTTCCACTTAGATTTCTAGTGGATGGGGCACAGTGTCACAGGATCCTGAGATGTCACTAAGAGCATGGCTAGGAGAAACCCTCCTAGACAGAGGGAAACAATGTAATGGGGTTGAAATGGGAAAGCACCACCACTGATTTGCTCAGGCTCCTGCCATAGCAAGCATTCAGCTTCTGTAAGAGATTGGAAAACCCATACTTGTATTTTACCATCCTAAGCTGTGATCCAAAAGAATATTTTTGCAAAAGTTTATTTTAAACACTACTGAGTTCCTAGAGAGTAGTGTGAAGCAAATCCTGTGCTTGAAGGAAGCAGTTTTAGCAAGTGCTATGTGCTTTAAGTTATAAAATTCCACTGGATTTAAGATGTGTCTGTATTTCCTCAGTCTCAAGCCAGGACAAGATGTTAACCATGTTACTTGAATTAGCACAGGCATCCACTACATATGCCTTAAATTTGAAGGATAGAGCCAAAGGTTGCCAATAATACTGTAATGTTTACAAAAGAGCAATGACCAAATTCAATGACCAGCCAGCACTCTGTGATTTACTAAGTCTTTCTGAGGCCAGAGATTCAAAAATTTATGTTGTAGAAGTCAAGGACACAAAGGACCTTTCAGTGATTTAAATATTTGTGTTCATAATATAATGACATACCCACTAATATGCTTCTTCCTACTTCCATTGCTGAGTACAGCAAAATGGACATTTTCTTAGGAGGATTTCTTTCATTTTATTTTCAGTTTGACTACCAATCATATAATAGTATTTAATTCTTTATGTTATTTGTGAATAATATTGTGTCTTTGCTTTCGTAATACACGTGTGTTTTCACTAATGGAGAAAGTGCAGGAATTGACAAAGACTGCAGCAGTTCTATCTATAGGTGGATTTAGCTCAGCTCAAGGCACAGAAGTTCAAAAACTATTCATAGTTTAGACATCCCTCCACTTCTTGAATCACAAGTAGCAGTTGTCTTAGAAATCTCTGGACATCTCTGTGCTTTGAATAATGTGTGTCCCTCCCTTCCTAACAATATTTTGAGGCCAGTCTGAGAGGCATATCTTGAAGCTTCAGCTGATGGAGAACCTAATCTCTGCTGGCGATTATTTGCCTTTTCTTCAGACCATGTTGGTACAAACTCACAAAGTCATTAGCTTTGCATCATATCTGCCTTCTCAGCTATGTGTCCCTTGGGCCACCATAGTTCATTGTTACTGACCTTCGAGAGCCTGGACAAAGGGCATATGGACCCAAAATCTGTTTAAGACTGGGTTGGTATAGAAAAGACAAATCTGTTCTGCGGAGAAGATTAGTTAATGTCAGTCAGCAGTGAATTACTGATGTGCTCAAATGCTGCAAGCTGGTATTCATATAGTAAGATGTACAGGCCGGGTAGCCAGTGGATAAGAAAAAATGGACAGAGAGAAAATCACCACAGCAGAGGCCAATCAATGCATAGCTAACCAGAAAGAAGGGATCAACACAAAGATACTCAGTCCTAAAATTACTGTTGGACTGATTTACACCAAGCAAGAACTCAACCTAACAATGTCAGAATGTGTGCTCAGCTTGATGGATTGAAATGCTTTTTCCCAAGAGATACTGGTACTTTAGACAAGGAACAGTAAATATTTCAAGGAGATGAGACAAGAAGACAAGACAGCTTTGAGTGCTGAGAGAAGGGGAGGGCAGCACGAACAAGCTCTTCATTCCAAAAACATTGCTAATCTACTCATAACAGATGAGCAGCCACAAGTATCTGAAATGTTATCTCCAAAAATATCACTTCTAAGCACACTGGATTAGAAGCGTTTACTATTAACTTTGTTGCATTACAGATGAAGGCACTTAGGACTGCATATTTCTTTTTGAATATAAATAAAGGTTTAATTAACACTTTCTGCTTCATAATCTCACAAGCTGTAACAGATACCAATTCTTCTGCCTGAAATACCTTATTTTTAACAGGAAGAAGTGCCTGTGAAATCTCAGTTACTAGTGTTTGTATGAGTTAGAAATTCAGATAATTGCTAACTAGAAGTTGGGCAGTGCAATCTGTCATGTGTTAAGAAAAGATTACAAAAAGAAATTACAAAGATCTAAACACAGAAATCATCTACAAAAGTAGTCCAATATTATTTAAAGAGAAACAAATACTAGAATTAAATACGATTTACTTATAAATTAAATGCAGATTTTTAAAAGAGCAATGGAATTTTATCTGAAAGAAATCTTCACACTTCAACCTTTTTTTTTTCTGACTGGGTACTACAAATAATCAGTTGGAGTGAGAAATCAGATGTCTAACAAGCTACAATAAGAATTCAAACATTTGTTGCACATCTTCAGTGAGTCTGGGTTCACATATAAGTATATGAGTTTCTCAAGGAAAGAAAGAACACTATTTAAATGTAAAATCTGTGAAGAATCAAGGTTATATAATGTATCATCCTTAGAAGACTTTTACGCTGTAATTTATGTATAGCAAAACAAAACAACTTGTTTTTCAAAACCTCTGGTTAGAGACAAGTTACCAGCTGATTGTGAATATAAAAACCATTAGAAAAATAATATTGCATTTGATCAAGTGATTTAAAATCTACTTAAGAGATTTTCTGTTGCCTCTATTTTTTATTCTTTGTATCTTAGACATTAAAATGCATTCATGCAGCTTCAGTAGAACGCACAAATGTATGGTTTGGAATCCAGTAGGCAGGGAAACAGCCTGCTACAAAGCTAAAGAACACCTGCATCTTTGGAGCTTTAAATCTCTTGTTTGTCAGTAACAGTGACAAATTGAACATTAGAAAAAAAAGCACAGTTTTCTGAAAATGAATCAACATCAAAGATGTCAACAGTGTGATTCATAAAACTTTAAAGACAGTCATTATCCTGAACAGCCACTTAAATTACATATATTAAATTAAAAAGAAAGACAAAGAGCAGAATTTCTAGAAGCAGGTTATTAATTAGAGCCAAGATGTGCAAAAGGACATTCTGTCCTGAATAAAAGGAAGTGGTAGAGAACAGAGGGGAAAAGTGCTGAAATGACAGAAGGCTCTGGAACCTTTCCCTCATGGGCAGTCTAGCTGCATTACACAACTACCAGAAGCAAATGGAATGCCCAGCAGCAAAACTCTACTTTTTTTTGGAGGAAAGGAAAAGATAAACAAGAAAAGAAAAAGGGGGAAAAACAAAACAAAACAAAACAAAACAAAACAAAACAAAAAAAGAAACCCAACAACTTCTATCAGTCTTTTTAAGTGGAAAAAAATAGCCAACAGTCTATCAGTGAGCTTCTGTCTTTCTTCACAGTTCTCATTTAATTCTTATGTTTTATTCCTGTCCCTACCCGACTCTGTCAGATACTGGGATAACATAGGGAAGTAAGTTTTTTCTGGTCCAAATGATACTGACATCACAAGAAAGATCGTTCCTGTGATTTCAGCAAGCTCTGGGTCAGACTCAAAAACATCCAGCAGCACATTAAGTGTGACTGGGAGAGTGAAAATACACTTGCAGTATATATAAGAGAAAAGAGGTGCATGTGAAGTAAATCTTTGACTGCTCTGTGGTATGGATACCTTATATAAACTTGGGAAATCAGTTCATGTCTCTGAGTTGATCCCATCTGCCAGTGAGAGCAGTAACTCTGTTTAGCAATTCTGCTCTTTATATGAGATGACTGAATCTTTCATGGGGAATTTTTCCCATTATAGGGTTGCATATTGCTTCATGTAAGATACCAACCCATCTGGGCATAGTGCTAATGTATAACACTTCTGCTTGAAGTAGTTGATAAAAAGATCAGGATTTGAGCAAGACTCAGCCTCAAGAACAGCATACTTACTGACAGGTTGCTGAAACTAACCTGGCAGAATGGAGTAAGGCTTCAGCCTATGGATTGCACATGGCAAGGTCTCTATCACCACTGTTGCATTTGCATACAATTAGACAGAAGGAACAAAAGTGTAAATACACTGTTCATAGGAACTGCCAGATTCAAAAAGAGAGCCTGGACTAAATTTAATAGTACTTCTCTCCAGGGTAACACATCAATCTGATAGCTCTATACATCTCCTCAGATCATCTCAGAGTGTAGAATTAATATTCTTTATCTCCTCCAGAAACAAAATCAGAGGTTTCTCTCAAATTCTGTGGATTGGCCTCTAAGCTTTCCCCCTAGGGAAAACTGCTTACAGAGAATCCTTTTAGAATAGTATTCTGCATCTTTC
Organism: Bambusicola thoracicus; assembly: GCA_002909625.1. Classification (NCBI taxonomy): domain Eukaryota; kingdom Metazoa; phylum Chordata; class Aves; order Galliformes; family Phasianidae; genus Bambusicola; species Bambusicola thoracicus. Next base: position 23,386 of record PPHD01006319.1, read on the forward strand.
AAAATATTTCAGAACTATCACCTCTTGAAACAAATAGTTGGACAAGATGATCTTAGTGGTCTTTTCCAATCTTAATAATCTATGATTCTATAACCCATTATTCTAGAATACAGAGATGCAAAACCCCAGACTGCTTAATGGTCCCTGGGACTGATACTTCTGAGTACCTTTCTGAAATCACAGCCCAGAGGCTAATTCATACCTTGTCCTGGCTGCCTGCTTACTCTCTCCGTCTCCGTCATCACATCAGGCAATTTGACTAAATGGTCCTCATCACTAGTGCAGTGGATTTACTGCTTTCCTATCTTGCTACTACTCTGTACTGATTGGAATATTTTTGCTAGTATAAATAGCACTGCTCATTGCAAAAGGCACTGGAGGGGTTAAATAATATTTTCTACAGACTAAGATTAGAACTTGTGGGTCAAATCATTTGTTGAGCATAGTGCGCATACAAAGTTGATTGCATAACCAGAGTCAAATATAGATATTAAAACCAAAAAAACAGGAAAAAAAAAAGCTTTTGCCACAACCCGTGTCCTATCTAGACAGCAGGCTTAGGCATGAGGGGGACAAATCTCTATAGCCAGTAGCATGATGGAGTGCCGCAGTTATTGTCAAGCCTGCTTTTGATGTTTAAATGCTCAGTACACTTGAACGAGGGAAGCCTTTAAGTTGAAACTAGGATGTTGCTTAAGTAGTATATAGAAAAATGACCTTGTCCCCCGACCACACAACCCATGCCATTGGAAAGCTGATGTGAAACCTATGGGTAAGGATACCATAATACCACTCCAGGCCTTCACACATTTGTAGGCATTAAGACAACATTGAAAGAGGGTCTTTATTGCAGCTGAAAACCGTAGCTCAAACTGCAACATTAGGTCACATCTGTGTGAAAATGCCCTCCCTCTGAATCACGAGCGAGAAACAGTATTTTAGTTTGAGGTCTTGACTCTTAAGGAGGTTTAATGTTATTTCATTTACAATGGTAATGTAGTCACAAGAAGCATGCATAATTATTTGAATCAATATTGAACATGTTGATTTTTGTTTTGGAAAGTGTTTAAACATCACTCTCAGGGATGTATTGGGTGGTGATGCACTGGAACAGGTTGCCCGAGGAGGTTGTGGATTCCCCATCTCTGGAGGCATTCAAGGCCAGGCTGGATATGGCTCTGGGCAGCCTGGTCTGATGGTTGGTGACCCCCGTAGCACATAGCAGGGGGGTTGAAACTAGATGATCATTATGGTTCTTTTCAACCCAGGCCATTCTATGATTTTATGATTCTATGATTCTATGATTATGCTGAATTATTTTCGGATGAGAACCAAATCTAACCATCAAAGAGAACTGAG
>PPHD01006320.1:0-24742 GCA_002909625.1 Bambusicola thoracicus
TCCACCCTGGCCTTGAAGGAATCCAGGGATGGGGTATCCACAACCTCCTGGGCAACCTGTTCCAGTGCATCACCACCCTCTGTGCAAAAAACTTCTTCCTAATATCCAACCTAAACCTCCCCTGTCTCAGTTTAAAACCATTCCCCCTTGTCCTATCACTATCCACCCTTGTAAACAGCTGCTCCCCTTCCTGTTTATATGCTCCCTTCAGGTACTGGAAGGCCACTCTTAGGTCACCCTGGAGCCTTCTCTTCTCCAAGCTAAACAATCCCAGGTCCCTCAACCTTTCCTCATAGGAGAGGTTCTCCAGCCCTCTGATCATCTTAGTGGCCTGTTCCCTATCCGTGGCCGAGGATTGCCTTTTGAGAAGCATCAGCCTCATGCTGATTGAAATTACTCTGGGCTAAATATCATTGAGGGAAGGAATCTGGATCCTGCCATCCTTTCTATAGACCACAGTGTATTTCTGCTCTTTAAAGTCAGCAGTACGCGTTGTTGGTGCAGCTGCTTTCTAGTCCTCAAAGGTGTAATGCAAGGGCATGATAAATATGTATGAATGGTATGTATAGAAGGCTGACAATATTTTGGGGGACAGAAGAAGATGTAAATAAATGGGTTTCTACAGGGCAGATACATACTTGATTTGCTGGGTTGAGGGGGGATACGGCTAAGGAAATAATGCCCCCTGGGGTTTTGGTTTGTTTGTTTGTTTGTCGAAAGAAAATTAAAGCTGTTGTTTTGGCCTAATTATCTGAATTTCAAGAGTTGTACACCATCTGAAGAGTAACTTATTAGAAAAACAAGGAGTACTTTTCCTTTGCTTGAAGTCAGTCTCCCCAAATATCCAGCTGTTGTGTATGTAGAGCCAAAAAGAGCAGATGTGGGAAGAAAAGAAACTGGAGAACGTATCATAAAATAGATTATCCCATACTCGGAAACGTGCTCCTGACATCTGCTTTTGTCTGCTCGATACGTAGCCATCACCAATCTAGATTATACCTCTGAGTGGATAGAGGTAAGTTCAGGCACACTTTGGGATGGTGTGATCTCATCTCCGATGCCTTTATTTTTATATACATACCGATGCTTTTATTTTTATACACATACACCTCTGAAGCTGGTCCCCTCTGTGATGCTCTGAAATGTTAAATCAGGCAAAGCAGCATTACTTCAGCACACAAACTGCTGCCTCACCTCAGCGACTGCGTGGCTCTGCTCTGTCTGTTTTGTAAGGTACAGTGCCACTTTTACTGGGTAGTAAAGAAGAAAGGGAGGGACAAGCAAATTGCAGCAGTGCAGCTGCTGGTGCTTTGTAGCTTTTATGGGGCTGCTGTGCCTGGTTGCAAAGGGACTCTTTGCTGCATTTCATTTTACAGCATCCACTTTGCGTCCCGCTTTACTGCAGAGTTTTAAGGAGTGTTATTCTGTTATCAATGTTGTTCATGAATTACAGTTTTAATTGGTGCAGACCTCATGTGGGGAAAAGAGCTTCTGATGTCTGTGTACGTTGTTGTAATTTTGGGTGCTTTTCTGTAGTAAATCTACTCTTCTGATGGTGCAATTGGAGCAACTGAACGAACTGACTATATTGTAGATTCACACTGGTCTTTCAAAAAGCAAATACATATACATTTCCAAAGGAACACTCTAATAATTGTTAACTTTTACTGGTAGCTGAAATGGCTCTGAGCTTTAATTATATTAATGCTTTTTTATGTATGGAGTCTGGTCTTTGATACCCAGGACATTCCTGGCAGCTAATGGTAGCTCAAAAAATTCAGGATCTGCCCCTGTATAATTAACTTCTCTACTTCCCAAAAATGAAAAGAAATAATTGGTTTTACCTTATTTACCCTCTTGGAACTCTTAAAACAAACAAACATGCAAAAAAACAACCCCCCTTAAAACCCTCCTACAGCTCAGTAGGAGGCATAATACAGATTTGCTTCATGTAGTAACCCCTTTGATTTCTTTTTCTTTCATGTGTGGAACTGTCGTTTATAATTCTGGTATTTGTTTGCACGTCTCTGAGAGCAGTGTTTACTCCCAGGAATTGTTTTGTGATGGCTGATTGCCCCAAATCAAGGATGGCTGGATAACCTTGCCTTCAGCTAAAATAGCTTGGTGGTATTTTTTAGCAGACAAAGCACGCTTATTGATAGAATATAAAAATTAAATATATTTCTCCCCGCATAGGAAATAAAATGAAATCTGACCTTCAGTAATAATTTGTAACATAGCATTCCCTAGCTTGTTCAGAAATCTGATTCTTTGGTTCAAATGGAAACTAAAAATTCATTTGCTTCTAGTGTTTCCCTACTTACAGTGTATTTAGGGACCTAGAAGAGTAACGTTAACTTGGAGGACAAAGACCTGATAAAAAACGTGGCTTCCAGTTTACTCACCCAAAATAAAAGAAATGGAAGATTTCCCCAGGCATGTTATTAAAAGTGACAACTGCCAGAGATGTGACTGCTGTCATCATCTTGATATACGTTACTTAATCATCCTCTGGGATATCCTACACTTATACCAAAGACTGTTCTAAGCCAAATGCTTGGGTAGAAGCCTTCATTGAGCCCCTGGAGACCATAAAAAACAGAGGGAGATTTTGCTGTTGGATCCTTCTCTAATTTCGTCATGCACATGTGAGCTCCTTGCAGATGTGTTAAGTTACCACATCAGCCTGGTCACTTCTATATTCTACGGCTGTTCTTTTATATAAAAAGTTAATACTGATGCATCACAAAAAACGTCTTTCTGTTCAGCTGAGTTTTTGTGCTGTTTGGGAATCTAACAAGCGTGGGAAAAATGTAGTGCTATAAACTGTAACAGCTGATCTCCTGTAAGTTTGTGCTGAATATGTGCATTTTCTTGAGTCTTACAAATTAACCCTGTATGTTTATGTCTTGTCTTTCTTCTGCCCTACCATCAGTAAAAGTACAAAAGTTGCTCAGACACAATATTGTTGTATTGTGTTGTACATATATCAAGATATATAATACATATATATGGTTCCAGTATTCAGGTTGTGTCAATGTCTCTCTGTGAAACATCTCAGGGGATGGGAACTGTGCACACTGAGTGGTTGTCCCTTCCCCTTCTTTTTCCCTTTTGATTTCATTTCTCTTCCTGGAAGGGAGTATGTGGGGGTCCCAAGAATTTGGGCTATTTGAATTAATGACGCTGACAGCATTATCTTTTATATTGACAGTGACTATGTACATGTAACTTAAATCTTTAGCATACTTATGACCTGGGCTAGAGGGGCTGGGGATTTGGGTTTCTTTTGTTTTTGGTATTATCCTGCTGTTTGTATCAGCTGAATTTTCTTCCCGCTTGGATTATTCCTTCTTTAAAACTGGAAAGCTGGCCTGAGAATCTCCTGATCTGAATTTTCATGCCTTGTATTCAAACTTCTTTCCAGGTAGTGGTTCCTAGTTGTCCTGACCCCTGGTGCCTCTGGAACATGCTTGTCTCTGCTCTGCAGGCACAGGGAACAGTCAGCAACTGCTCCCAGACTCCCTGGGTGCTCTCTGAAACCTGCCATGATGAATAGCCAGAGCTTCTGCTTGTGGTGACCTTAGGCAACTCCGGGTTCTTCTGGGTTTTAGAGCAGCTTAGGGAGACTCTGGGTCCCACTTTAGGCAGTAGCTGATCCATCATTAAGTTGCCATTAGTTCAGACCTGTGGAACTGCATCTATATGACAGACTCAGGCAGGTCTATCTTGCTCGGGCTGTAGGGATCCAAGTTGTCAGACCAGCGCAGACACAGCTGAAACTTCTTACTGCAGCAGTTTACTGGTAACTGTTCAGTGACAGTGGAAAACAAAGGGCAGAGGACACAATGGAAAGACTTGGTTCTGGCTTGTTCCTCCATTGGGTGAAGATGGTAGATCAGTATTCCCGTATCAGGAAGCGGCTATGTTGGTGTCATTTTAGTCTGTAGACTGCTTGCTGAAAGGAATTATCTGGAGAACAGGTGTTGATGCTGGGACGGCCTGAGCTGTCTGGGTAAATTCTCTGCACAACAAACAGGTGCTTGTTTCTGGGGCTGGTTAGCTCCACTGCCCCACCTCTCCTCATGTGCAAGAGCACACCAAGCCATTGCTGGGCTGGGAGCTTTTAATCAGCATCATTTAACTCTGCAGGATGAGGTACCATTCCAGTTTTTGTCTGGTTGGTTTTGTTTATCCTCCGTGCTTGAGTGCTGGAGATGAGAAATACACAGAGCTTAGCAAAGCATCTCCTGGAATATCTTTCTCACCAGACCTAAGCCTTTCAGATGTTTCCCACTGCATTCCTATCTACTGGTCATTCCTGTGAAAGCTTCATCCCTCAATCAGTTAAAACCTTTTCCTGGCCTCACGTGTGCTTAACCTCAAACATGTCCTAGCCTAGTACAGGCTAAAGTATGTGTGTATCAGCTTACAGCTGCATGAGTAGTACCCTTCCCTGGGAAGCTGGGGAGAGTCTTCTAAAATGGGGATCTTGATGAGGAAAAATAATAAAATAAAAAACAATAGGAAACTTCACTGAGGAGGATAACTAACTGTCCTAGTTAATGACCTCTCTGAGAAGCTTATCAAGCAAATACTAAATAGTCTTTGAACTTGCCCTTAACACAGGAATTGATATAGGACTCATCAGTGCTGCAGAATTACAGTATACTTCAGGGAATTGTTTATCACTGTGATCCTCAAAAACAGCATGACTGGAATGGTTAGAGGCAAATACCAGCCATTTTGTCCTGGCATGGGCTGGGTTTTCAAACACTTTTGAGAAGATGAAAGCTGTATTCTATTTTGTTCTATGGATGTCACCCTTCCTGCTATTATCTCTAAGCATCTCGGAGATAATACTGCATTTAGATTTCAGATTTTTTGTAAAAATCATTTTCTGCATTTCCTTCTCTCCTTTATTTATTTATTTATATATTTATTTATTTATTGACTTCACAGGTAAGGTGCACCCAAAATGATGTACCACGTGGCTTGGTTGAGGCTTTGAGGCCTCTTTGACTCCAGGCTATTTCGTGTGCTTTACTGAATTCCATAGGCTAAGCTCTTAACCTTGGTCTCGGTCTTCTTAGAAACTGACCTCAACTTCATATTCCACATGTAACTGAATAGTAATAAAAAGAATATTTCACTCTTAGATCTTGTCTTTGCTCTCAAAGAATCTGAGAAGTTAATTCACTGATTGCTGAATCCTTCCGCATCTGGAGTGACACTGCTGCTAAACGATATGTGGAGGCAAAATGCTGCTATGCCCGAGGTTCACACTTACATGCGTGAGACACATCATCGCTTCACGCATCATAGCTAGACCATTTCAGCATAAAAACAGAAGGAAAAGGAGAAACTAATTGCAAGAGGCAGCATCAGGAGAGGCGCCGTCCTCCTTTCTGAAAATGGAGAATTTTAAGTTCTACCTCCTTCTGTGTGATTACTCATTTGGAGAACAGGTGTTTGCCACGGACTGGGCAGCCTTCCAGCTGTGTGACATTACTGACATGCCCTAATCATCACCCAGATCTGCCTACGCTTTCTGCCTACATGCTTGAAATGCTTGTTTTGTCAGTTTTTGCATCAACAGGAGGCTGGAGCCTGTGTGAAAATGAGATGAGCACACCTATATCAAACAAGGCTTGCTATTTTCTTCATTCAGAAGGCTTTCAGTTGAGTTGGCAAAGCCAACAAGGGGCTCCCTGGACTCGGGGATCAGGTTGCAACGTGAAGGTATTTTTTTATTGAGCAGTCCTGGGTTAAATCATCTTCAGCAGCTAAAATAAGACTCATATCTTTTTTCAAAAAGGTAGGTTTCTGAGTGCTTGAGTGCTGGTGAGTGACTCAGGGGGAGATTCCACAGATAATCTTAACATTTCTGTGTGGTCTTGTGAAATGATATCTGTAACCCCTTCCCCCTCCAAGGGGTCAGTACATCATCACGTTGTAGTCCAAGGGTTTTTGGAAGGGTTACAAAAATAACTGCATTACGTTCACTGAAACGTGACCGACTCACTTGGAAATAAAACCTATGCTAAGAAACCATAAGAAACAGATGAGCTATGGCTGTCCCAGATTTTTGGATGTGCTTTTTGGTCTCCCTTTGCACTTCAAAAGCATTATGTAATTGTCAGAATGAATCAATGAGTTACGCGTATATGGAGAAAGCTAGAACAGAAAGGTTAGGAGCTTGGGAGCAAAACTAAAAGATGAATAGAATTTTTTTCTTCTTCTTTTTTTTTTTTTTTTTTTTTTTTTTTCTCTGTTAACTCCAGCAGTAGATGTACTTGACAGTGTTATGCCTTGTTCTCTTCCATCTTGTTTCCAGAGAGTCTTGGTCCCCAGCATTACACCATGAGCTAGGGCAGGCTCTCCTTGGAGCAAGGGTACTGGGGTCACAGCTCAAATGAGACTCACAGGCCTTGGGTCTGTGGCACAAGTGTAGCAACATACAGTAGTGCAGGGAAAAATAGTGATAAATGTTCAACTCTGGCAGTTGGTTGTGCTTTCACTGTTCCCTTGAAGAATAAAAGATTGAAAGAGTAGCCAAAGACTGGCATATTTAGATTTTGTTTTCCTTTTTAAGTATAATTTTTAAGTATCTTGGTGGCTCAGGAGCTGCTTCTGAGAGCTCAAATATCACTTAGACAATCGGTGCTCACAGGAAAGGGGCTTTATATTTCTTTCAGTGTTAAAGGACAAGACTACCTGCCTAGCTGGGGAACTGATTAATTGTTGCTTGTCTGTAGTTGTAGAGTTATGGCCTGCTGCCTTTTCATGTTGGCTCCTCTGCCTTTCCTCTCCTACGAGGCCATGAATGTAAGAGGAGGGGAGAATACTTTAGAGTTTTATCAGTATGAGGCTGATACACAGTGAAATGCATGTATACAAATATACTTCTCCTTTTTAAACTGGTCTGCATCCACAAATAAGCAGATTACAGTAAAGCATGGGGGCAAATCTCTTTATTTTTTTTCATAGACAACAGTAGTCATGAAAAGCAGATCAATTTCCAAAAGGACTGCTTTGCCAAATGTGAAATTTCTATATATACACCAGTGTGAATCCAGTGCTGACATCCTAACAGGGATGGAACAAAATCTTTGTTATCTAATGGTAGTGTTTATACTCTGTTCCTGCAGTAGCTGCTCAATATGTGACTCTGCTGATAAGCATTCATCAAGTTCTCTTCGGCAAAGGTATATGCTGTATTCTCCCTATGACACAGGAAAACTTTTTTTAAAACATTAGGGCTTCTGTGTTCTTAAAAATCTTTAGGTTTTGATGTTTCATATAGAATTCACATAAGATGATCGTATTAAAAGAAAGTACCTTGTGGCATAATATTACTTACATGAAAAGACCCTTCAGAACAATCTGGTCCTACTCCTCTTTGTATGCAAGTCCTATTTTTGCTGTTTACTTTTTCTTATACAGAAAAATCCCCTTTTCTTATTTTCTTATCTAGGTTATGTCCCACAGAGGCTAGGCTGTGGTCCTGGCTGTGCTGTCGGGTGACATCCAGATGATGATCCCGCTGCAGAGTTCAAACTTCCTCAGCGCACAGATATTCTTGGGGACTGATGAAGGCTGTGGAAGCAGGGTGGAGAACCGTCCTCCTCCCCTTACAGCCATTGGCACTGAAGGAAAGCCTCAGTGCCATTCTTGTGCAGCAAGGCAGGACTGATGGAAACACATGCGGACCTTGTAATGGGACTGCAGATCCATTCTGTGCATGGCTCCTTCAGGCAGATTTGGGAACCAGAGGAGAAACAGGGCCAAAAGGAGAGTGAAGATGTAAGAAGCTCTTCCTTCCTTCCACCACCTTTTCTTTTCCTAGGCACTCACAGGATCTTTGTGCCCTGGTGAACAGAAACTGAAGTAGATGTGGACGTCTCATTCTCATCCTTTGGCTGGAGCTGTTCAAGGTTTATTTCCAGCCAGATTTGAGGGCAGTTTTACCCAGAAATGGCAGTGAGCTGAAATAAACTTCACGCTCCCTCCAAGCCTCCATACTTTAGCTCTGCAAATATATCCACAGGGCCAGGAGGGCAGGTGTGGGTCAGCAGCCTTTCCCAGTCATGTGAAAGCTGTATGTGCTCTAAAACCACATTTCATTTTTTTTTAATTCTTCTTCTTTTTTTTTTGCCTTGCAGTAGAGTGAGGATAGGACTGTAATGAGACATATTAACGCCAGATACAGGGTTCTCGTCAAGTGTCCCCCACTCTGAACTTATCTCTTGCTCTTTATTTTCGTATCAATATTTTCTTCTTCTTTGCGTCCTTCTTAGCCTGCTCTCCTTACAGCCCAGCTGGTACTATTCATAATTGGCAGGCCATTCGGGGCTTAGGCAAAAATAGATAGAAATTAAAACATGACTGACTGACCACTCTCTCCCCTGCCTTGCACCTTCTGTAGATCATTTCATGTGTGGAAAATGAGTAGGAAATTATATCATTTGGAGCTGGTAAGGTTTTACATATGCTTTGCAGGGACATAAATGAGCACAGAGAGTATGTGGCTGGAACTCTAGAAACAGAACCAATTGTTTCTCTTAAGATTTGTGTGACTGTTTAAAGCTTTTTGCTTTGTGTATATTTTGTTCATTTAAATTATTTATAATGTTAATAATGCATCAATCTTCTATTCTGTCGCAGTAGGACACTATCATAAAAGTTAAAAATTAGGTATGTTATTACTCTATCTGCTAACAAAAGGAGACTGATTATTCTAGATAGTGATATCTGGAAAGTATACTAATAATTTTAGGTAGTGACTCACTCAGATAGTGAATTGGAACTGAAAAAGCAGTGGGGGTGTCAGGCTATTACGAGCTCTGTGACAGCAGATGCGGAAACCTCAACAGTGATTTAATAATGGAGAAGACTCTAAAACCATAAAATAAACAGATTAGAACAGGCCCTACCTGTAACAAGACTGATGAATGAAATGCTTTTGACATGCTGATTATTAAGATGAACGTGTAATAATTAGTCTGTTTAATTATCATCCAGCTTTCAGAAATGACCGTACAGCCTTTAGCTCTATTTAGAAGGGACGATGGTCAGAGAGAAGGCTGCCATAGAGACCCACCCATCCTTACTGTGTAGATGAATACTGTGAGGGATAAACCCCAGAACCAGCACTGTATGTGAGGGAGGGTCTAACAGGATCCTACTGAACGCACAAATGACATGCTTCAGGTTGGCCTGATATAACTCGTCTCTCTTCTGAAAAATGGCAAGTTCTGAGAAATGTTCAGCATACTTTTTTAATCTGTTTTATTTATTGTGAAGTGTTTAGACATCTGTACCTAGCTAAAGGAGCAAGCAATTCCTTTTCTAGCAGGAGGCTGACAAAGGAGTCCATGTTAAATATTCTAGATTGTCATCCTGTACAGGGTCAAAGCTCCCCTAAGTCTACATTTTGATAGCACTTCTGCACCAATGGCTTTTCTTAGTACTGACTTCCAATTTCTCTTAAATGCCTTTAGGTTCAGCTGACCCAGGAGAAGGAAGTCTTAAGAATTTGTCCTTCATCCAACTGTTGCAAAAACAAAGTGAAGTACTCAAGCCCTGCAAGTAAGTTACTGGGTTTGGTATAAATGTCTGCAGACATTACGCTCAAAAAGCAACTGAAAGATGTGTGGCCGGACTTGTTCTGATTCTCCCCTCCCTTCTCCTAAGAATTATGGCTCAGAAAAGGATTTGTGGGATGGGCTTTGAATGGCTGTTATCAGAGCTTTCTGTCTTTACATGCACACTTTCTCATACATGCTTGCTGACATATTTGTTATACTCACTGCGTAATTGCTGTTCTGTACTGCATGGAGACCTTGATCTGCCACTGAAGCAACTACAGTTCCTGTGTTGAAAGTAGAAGCTTCTTTTTGAAGACTGACATAAAAGATCCTATTTTGCAGAAGGTAATGGATTTCAAAGCCATAAGGAAAGCTGTCAGTAGGATCAGGCTGAATATTGCCCCAAGGCACGCACATATCTTTTTCTTTTCTTTTTAACTAATTATTACAGACTAAAGCTTCTGAAATCTTGGAATGTGAGGAATATCCTCGAAGTGGATTTGCTGGCAGGGGCTGGTGTAAAGGATCAAAGATGGGTAATAGATTCATTACTGCATGGACCAGCATCAAAGAACTGAGAGTCATGTTATGATGCAGAAATCGGCAACGATGTTTTGATTTGTTGTATAATCTATTTTGAATGCCTGTCAGAGCTCTGCTGTGACTGGTTTTGTTGAGCAGCGCTTACTGCATAGTTGACTTGTTTATCATGAACTTGGAGGTATATATTCTCTGTTTGGTTTATTTTGAACCGAAAGCCCATTTTAACACGGAGTTAGCTTCATAGTCTTTATTGCAAAGGATGATGGAAGTTTGAAGATGTGTGCACTTACTTTCTATGGAAAACGAGGGTCCAGTGTGTTTGACAGTAATTCTTTCTACTTGTTTGGAGAGTGTACTGAGTATGATAGATTATTGGACTGAAACAAAGGATAAAGAAGGAATTAGTGTCTGGTGGGGCTCTGTTGTTAAGTTGATGACTGACTTGTTTTGGGACTTGGCTTCCTTTCAGTGTTTCTGATGCTGGGGAAACAGTTTTAAATAGTTTCTCTCTAGGTTTGTGCTTGGTGTTCAAGCATGCAGCAACGTTTTGAAAGGCAGCTGTAATCCAAGCACTTAATAGGATAAACCAGAGTGGAGATAGTACAACCTGAACAACTCTCGCAGAGGAGAGAGGGAGGGATGTGAGAAAATGGACGAACTAGAGAAAATGAAACAAAATGACTCCCATGTGTTCCTCATCACTGTGTTCTTCTGCCTTTTCTGCCTTTTAAGTTGGTTGCTCTAGGTCCTGGTAAACCTATTGGCTTGGTTCCTGCTTTTCCTGCACGCTAGGATGCTTGCAAAAACTATGTTAAGGGCATGAGAGATGGGGAAAATATCTTCATAGTTTTTGGTAGTGGGTAAATACCTGAAGTGACTCCAAGCAAAACACCTTGTAGACTCATCAGTTCACTGCCACACCTGAACTAATTAGCCTCATTCAGACTGTTTTATTTACTGTGAGGAAGTCACCAGAAATTTTAATCTCTGTGTGGGAAAACGTTTAAAATATTCAAGTGACACTTTTCTTGGAATTATTGTCATCTTTATTCTGTTAAGAGCAAAGTGATAATTGTAATTTCTGTAAATTGTTTGTACGCTCACTTTTTATACATTAAACAATTTATGGTGTTTTACCACAGTCTTATAAATAGGAAACAGCAGCCTAAAGACAGAAGAGAGACGCTGATTAGAGAATGATAGAAATACAAATTTAAAACAGCCACAGTAGGGCAGAAAATTCAAACACGAAAAAGTGCATCCCTTTTATTACAACCTAAGTCTTAATTACGTAAGCTAAGTCTTTTATTACATCCCAGGTTTAATTGCAGAAAACACGGGATGGGAAACCTAAGGCTTCACAGCCATATTTGTCAGAAGCTCTGGAATGAGATTCCTGTTTGGGGAGAAAGTAGGAAGTGAGCTCTCATGAGGAACGCCTAAGAGAGATCGGGACATTCTGCCTTGACTGAGGAGAGAAGAGGATCTCCTACCAGACAGGACCAGACAGCAGCACATCAATGAGTGCAGGCCAGAGCTGACTGTTAGGTATGATCCAATGGAGTGTTTTGCTGATTTCTCATTTTATTTCCTTACTTTCATCAAAGACTAAGCATGATTTGTTTTTTTTGTAATTCTGCCTGATAAATGTAGCCTTCAAATAATCTGGCCGAATTATTTGTAACAGGATGAAGCCTGCTAAACTGTGAATGGCCTTTTTATTTTTTTCTAATGGTACTTTTATTTTGGGGGTGGATTGGTAGCATTGAATGCCAAGTTTACAGAAGGAATGTTTTTTTTTAGATGTCAGCAGTGCAGAGGGAGAATAGTCATGAATATGCATTGTAACATACTGGAGTCCCTACAATGTCTGAGGCAAAAATCTCTTCTGTTTTTGGCTGCATTTTGCTACTGCTTTGTGGGCCATGGGAATTCTTACCTTTTTGGCTTCAGAGCCCCTTATTCTATCCCTGACCCAACCCTGGCTCTGAGTATGCCTACAAGCAGCGTTCATCTGCAGGTGGGAATTCACGGTTGAGCAGTCTTAGGCCTTGGGAAAGAACTAAAAGGTCCCAATAATAATAATAAAAAAAAACAACAGTTTTTCAAATCCTTAATCATGTAGGTTTTTGAATTTACAGGGCATGGGATTACAAAAGGGCACAGAATACAACACTTGTCTTCTGAATATTCTTAAATAGCATCAGTATTCCCCTTGCATGTGTGAGGTTTCTCTCCTGCACAAGGTTTTCTCCACAACTGGCTTCTGCAGACAGTACCTTTTTGCTGTGATTTCTCCCCAGTCTCCCCATGCTGGCTACTGAGGGACATGTCCTACCTCAGCTAGAGTATAAGGCTTGTGATCAGCCCTTCTAGTTTCCTATACTGAATCCTGGCCTTCATTCATTGTCCAAGTTAATTTTCTTTGCCTCTAAATCCACTGGATTGCCAGCTAGTATGAACTGAATCTGTTCTTGTGTGTTCACTAAGTCTGAATAATGAATGCATCCCTTTTCCTTCTCAACTTAGTATGAAGAAAAAAAGAGGGCTTAAATGCACGTTAACTGAAAGTAGATTCCTTAGAATTTCAAGAATAAGGTTGTTATGTCTGTTGTGGGTCTTGTGCATGTGTGACTTGTGGATTTTTTTGGCTCTAACAGTCTTCATTTTATATTTTGAATTCTTGTTTCAAACATAACAATCCTATAGAATTTCTGAATGAAGTCATTAAGAATTTTGATTAGCAATATTTTCTAACTACATTCTTTAAAATCCTCGGCTGTTTTATTGGAAGTTGAAAGAACTATATATATCTCACAAAAAGGAGTGGCCTATAGAGGTGATTAGACTTACCTCTTCATACTTCTTTTAAAAAGCATCAGGGGTCCATGTTCAGGGAAGAATAGGAGAGAGTCGGGAGGTAGACTTCATTCCTTGGCCTAGCTGATTGGGCTGCTCTACTGTTCCCCAAGCTGAAGTGCCTATGAGCTGGATTTGGAAAACTTCACAGAATCTCAGAATGGTTGGTTTGGGAAGGAACCTTTGGAGGCTATCTAGTCCAGCCTCCTTGTTCACTGTTCAAGCAGTGACACCTAATGCAGGTTTCTCAGAACTATACCTAGGGAGTTTTTGAATATCTTCAAGGAGACGATATCTCTGGGCCACCTCCTCCAGTGCTCTGTCACCTGCACTGTAAAGAAGCACTTCCTGATGTTCAGAGGAAACCTCCTGTTCCAGTTTGTGCCGGCTGCCTCTTGTCCTGGCACTGGGCACCACTGAAAAGAATTTTCTTTGCACCCTCTCATCAGACTTCATTCCATACGCCTAAGATTCCTTTGGATGCTTTCCCTCTGCTGCTTCCAATGCAATTTTTATAGGTTATTTGTGGTCTCCTTTTGTAGCACCTTGTATAAGGAAGTCCAGAAGGTCACAGGGAGAGACCAATGAGTGACTCAGAAAAACAGTGTATGTGGAAATGGGAGATCTCTACCTTGTGGTTTGCCATGGACTCAGTTCCCAGCTGACAGGAGCATTAGATGACTGTCCATGCTACTCCATTCCCAGCTGACCTAATGAGGTCAAAAGCTGCTTGCTTTATTCCCAACTGCCAGTAAAGAAAAGAATTTGTCTCTGCCATCTACTAGTCATCACTGCCATTTACTCCAATTGAGAGAAAAGCTGGAATCTCTACCCATACAGCACCAAAGTTAGGTTATTGGTGTTTATTAGGTTAGGTTATTTATTTATTATGGAAAAAGAAAATGAGAAATCCTTCTGTGCTCATATTACACAATTTCCACTTCTGCATTACAAAATGTATCTGCAGCTGCAGCATGGTGAAACCTAGGCGGTTCTCTCATACTTGAAGGTTTCTGCTTTTTTTTTGTTTGTTTGTTTTGGAATGTATCATTTTACCCTCAGCACAATACCTGTTTGCCAGAAATAATAAAAAGCCATCCGGTTTTCACCTTGTGAAAGAGGTATGGAGAGAGCTTCTGTGCGCTCCCAGACTGGGGCACAAAGCAGGACTGGCTGACACATTTGAGAAACAAGGCAGTGTTTCCATGTCTCTATCTCCTTTGCATAATCTCTAATATCTGAATTAAGTTTCATGACATATTAACACTTTGAAGCTGAGCCTAATATACAGTGTTGTATAATACATTATGCATGACTTGGGCATCAGTTGTGCTGGAGCTTCAGCAGCTACGGACTTGAGAATGTCTCTTTCAGTGACAAAAATCTTAAATAACACTGAAATCAAATCCTGTTGGCATCATTTTATTTTGTATTCCTTGTCCCATTACAACCGCTCTTACTTACAAACTCATGTTCAAGCCATCTAACTTCCTCTTCTCTCCTCCATGTACTTGTCATAAAGTACCCGTTCCACATCTTTCATATTACAAATATCCCCACGGTGCTGCATGGTAATTTTAGTTTGTAACATCAGAAGTGTTAGGATTATGTTAGCTTTGCTGAGCCTGAGCACTATGATGTGAAAAAGAACAATGATGAACATTAGCACTTATAATAACGATGTGCTACAAAGAAGAGTAAGAAGCAAAAAGAGGCAAACAAACCATGCCATGTTTTTTTTTTCTTCTCGTATAGTCATATTTCATGCTTCTAAGCACAGCTAATATATAATTTTTTTTTAATGTATCTGATGTTGTCTTGTAAACTATACATTAGTCTGACATTGGATACAGTATATATATAGGCAAACATGCAGTCAGAGTTTTATTGGTCTTAATATAACTCATCTTAAGCCCGATTACTTTGTTTCAAAATTAGAATCTCAGAACATATTAATTATGGAGGCATCCCCAGACAACATGCTTGTCTATGGGGGATTTCTGCCCTTAACTCTGATTAGTGTTAATAGGAGCCGTCCATGTAAACTCCTAGAGGACCGGAAAGAAAAATCATTTTCTGCTAGTTATATTTTTATTTTTGGGTGTAGAACAATACTAAAGTGTTCTGGAAGTGATTTGGTAGAGGACTCGATAATGCTGGTCTGAAACCTTACCTGGCTGTGGCGGATTCTGGCTCCAATATATGTATTAAAATACTGTATATTTTCAACATTATATATAAAGTGACTTCTTGTTGCTGCTAGTTTGTTTTTTATTTTTTTATTTTTTACCTTTATTATGACATTAGGGCATATATATTTTTTATGGAAGTTCCGGGGTGAGGACTGCTAGCATTACATAAATAACGTCTACGTGACCTGGCGTTGTTTGCACTAATTAACCACTTGTTATGATTCTCCCACCTCAGATTACTCAGGAAGACCATCTACTTTGGAATGAGCAACAGGAACAATTATCAGAGAGAGAGGTTGCTTATGCTAGAAGTTAGATAAACTTAAAAGTTATTGGACTTCTGTTGACTGAGGCTTCTGGGATCTAGTGTAAGCTAAGCATGCAATAATTAAAATAGTTTCTTAGTGATGTAGAATTCATGGCATCTTTTGATAATTCATCTCAGTAGCTAATTATACTTAAAACACTGCTTTTTATCTCCAGATTGAACTTGCAAATATTGAATTCTGTTGCATGTCTGCCCACTAATTTATAGTCTTCTGAAATATCTTCCTGTCTAGTCCCTTAAAGATTATAATCTTCTCTTTGAAGCGAAATACATTTTGTTCAATGTCTTGTTGAAAGGAGACTTCTCTTTTTCCAGAGTTAAATCATTCTTGTTGCTCTTCTCTGCACTCCTTCCAAGTTTGTTTATTTATTTATTTTAATTAAAGGTATTGTAGTTTCCTAAAGGCCTATCTGCCTTGTTCACAGAGATGTTATGTTTTGCTTGACTTCAATCAGATTCACATCTGTGACTGTCCCCAGCCACGCAAATGGCACACATCTTTGTTCTTGCCCTCACAAAGGTCCAATGTCCTTGATGAAGGGATGCAAAAAGCATGCAACTATTAGCCAGAATCTACTGAAGGGCTTTATTGTTTAATATCAATCATTCAGAAACTGTACCCAGAAATAAAATAGGATCTGTTTCAAATGTTCGTGTCTGTTCTTAGCAACAGCTAAACCTCATGATCATCATGGTAGACCCATGTGATGGGAGGGCAGCATTGCAGGGGTGAGGTGAGAAGGCGTGTGCAGTGTGAATGAAGCGACCTTAAAGGAGAAGAGACCATGACGTATTAGTCTGAAACAGCAAAACAATAAGGTGTAGCATTCTTGTAGTTATGCCAGCTGCTTTGCAGCCACAGAAAGGCTAGTGGTACTGCTATCAAGAGCAATATCAACACAGGAAAAGTAATTCTGTCAAATTTTGTCAGTCCACTCTTTGTGAAGTATGCAAATCAACCTCTGGGATTAGATGAGTGATGATGCTTTCAAATTGGTGAAGTTTGTGGGTAAACAAAAAGATCCAAATAGGCAGTCATGGGCTTTGCACAAGGAAGCTCAGAAACTGCACAGTCCCAGTGGTAGTTTCATGAAAGGGAACAGTTCAAATTCTCATGACTCAATTCATTCTTTTCCCTCCTGTCTTTCTGCAGTAATTGGAAGTTCCTTTTTTTGTATCATTCTGTTAACAAAAAGGAAGGAAAGCTGGGTGGGGTGGGGAATATGAAAGGAAAAAAAAAAGGGAAGAAAAGCTGACCACAGAGGAATGGAAAATAATTCACATTGAAAAGGTGAAAATGAAAAATAGGAATAGTGTTACTGTGATCCCTCTGTCTATGGACACATTCTTTCAAACAGGCTGTAACAAATGCTTCTTTGCAGCCAAAGGCAGTATAATTCTAGTATTTGTTTTACTTGAGTTGTATTTAAAAACTTGTTCAGGAAACCTTTACTTTCTTTATCTTCTTTTCACACCACATTATTGTGACAGGAAACATACAGCATTGCATTGACAGTATCTTCTAATATATTTCTGTTCCTAGGTAAGATGCATATGTACATCTTCTGCTTTTACTTGTGACACAAAGTATAGTACTTTGCCCCTCGATTGAGGTCTTCTCTTCTGTTTCTGTTCCTGATCAAAGTTTTATGTCAGTGAAGGCTAACAAATGGGTGGCTCATAAGTGGAAGGCACACGTGGCCTTGGATAACTTCTGTATGGATGTGCCGCACTGTTTTCATGTTAGTGTACTTATGGTAACATACACAGGGGCCATGCATGGATACTGCTCCAAAGTCAAAGCATTAGCAAAAAGCTTTACACCTTTAAAACAGCTGCAGCAGGACTTTGAGATCCTGTAACACCTTCTTAAAGTAAGGCTAGTCTCTGTGAGAGGGCAGACACTTTCCTACTACTATTTTATTTTTATCTTATTTATTAAATAAAGTTAAATGTTGCTGTAGGCTGAATGGCTTTGGTATCATCTCAAAAGTGATCTCTGTAGAGGCAGGCCCCACAATATTGCCTGCTTTCCATAATTGCTTCTGCTTATTACAACTGAGTCATTCAGAAGAGCATGCACAACAAATGTCCACAGTATTCAGAAGGTGCACAAAGTCTAACGTTTGTTGTTTGTTTCTACTTTTTAATAGTTAATGTAACCCTATCAAGCTGGGTGGTGGGCTTTTGGCGAGGAGAGTGGGAGGAACCCCACGCCACGCTTTAAAGCTTCACTAACAAAGAACTTTACTCAAGGAGGAGACGTTAATAAGTAATGAAACAAAGGCTCTGTTATAGAGATTAAATGTGCATGTGTCCAAGTACAAAGTTCGTGTGGCAAAGTGCAGCTGTTGCTCCGCTCATGGCCCTCCACAGCCTCCGGACCTTGGGTTCAGAGTCTGCCTGCCTTCCTGTCACAGGGCTGGCTGGGGCACGGCCCGGACGAAGTTCGAAGTTCAGTGTCTGGAGGCCTGCTGGCTCTGTCTGCTCACTGTCTGGCACCACCGAGATGAGCACCGGTTGTTTTAAGATTAAAAGCACAGTCAACAAAAACTTCCCGTTCTTGTTCGGATGTGTCAGATTTCATTAAAGAAGGAACATTTTGGGAAGGAGTGACTGAATTGTTTAAAAATGATGTGCTGTACAATAGACGGACCTAAACAAAACCCACCGAAGGAACGTTAGTAGAATGAGACAGACAGGACAAAGTGCCTGTTTTCATTCTTCTTCCTCCCGAGATTTTTTTACATGAGATAAAATGAAGCAAAACGTCTATTTCTCTGTACATAAAGAGACAAAGCTAAACTCTTTTTAAAAGTTCTAATTTATTCAAATTTTAAAATGGAATCTGTTGATCCATGGGTTTCCTTCATGTCATGGTGTGTTACACTCTGTGGGGTGAAGAGGACATGGTATCCAGAGATACTCTGCTTTCAAATCCTCCTTTTTTTTTCTCCTTCTCCAAAGCCTTTTGGTGGAGCTAACCCAACTTTCTCATTCAGAAGGACTAGATAGCCCCACTTACAAAACATACCTGTGCATTTTTTTTTTCAGGGATCATAGAATGCCTTGGGTTGGAAGGGAGCTCAGCCCCAACCCCTGCCTTGGGCAGGGTTTCCCCCCAGCAGCTCAGGCTGCCCTGGGCCCCATCCAACCTGGCCTTGAGCGCCTCCAGGGATGGGGCACCACAGGTTCTCTGGGCAGCTGTGCCAGCGCCTCACTGCCTTCTGAGGAAAGAATTTTCTCCTAACATCTAATCTGAACCTCCCCTCCTTCAGTTTAAAACCATTCCCCTTTGTCTCATCACTATTGATTCATGTGAAAAATTGATTTATCCCCTGTTTATAATCTCCCTTTAAATATTGGAAGGCTGCAATAAGAAGTCTCTGGAGCCTTCTCTTCTCCAGGCTGAGCAAGCCCAACTCCCTCAGTCTGACTCTGTAGGAGAGGTTTTTGATTAGCTGTGGTCATATCAAAGGCTCTTCTACTCAAGCACATTGTGACTGAGAAAGGAACGTGGATATTCAGAAAGCCGTTTTTGACAGCAGAGCTTAGCCCTGTTTGTATCCTAGCTTCTGTTTCTCTGGGTTCAGTACATGTAACCATTGAGAGCCATAATTAAAACCAGGACACAAGAAAGGACCAGAGTAGCCAGAAACATTATTTCTGCACTAAAAATATTATGTTTAGATATTAAGAAGTTTTTCCTTTCTTTCTTGCAAATGTTCAGAAGTCTATCAAATGCCATAGGACAGAGGAGGCTTCCACTGATGAGTTACTCCTAACCTTCTATTATTACTCCAGGTCTAACCTTCCTCTTTTGAACAATTAATTGAGGTTAATCGGAAGCAAAACATTTTCTGATGATTAGGAGCCCAGGGTGCTCCAGATAACACTCCAGACTGAGCGTTGCAAGGTTTCAGATGGTCATATGAGCTTAGTGGTGATATTATCTCCTTTCCTGGACCTTCCTCCAACATTTGGCAGTATTTTTGTCAAGGAAAGATATGTAGAAGGAGAAACAACAGGAACTGCACCTCTGCTGTTTCATTCCTATCCTGAGATAAGGAAACTTAGCGTTTGTTTTTTTTTTTTCCTATTACTTTGTTGTCTCCATACAACAACTATAGTGAACAAATTGAGATCTGAGACTCATAGTAAGTAGGGACTCTTGTGGTACATATCCGTAATTAGTTTGGTCTGCACTGATACATATCCTTGACATAGCAGCACCTGTGAGTAATGATTTCTGTGGCTGCTACTGCCAAATTTTCACCCTATTCCATTTGTCACATCTTTGGCATCTCTTTGCTAGACTTATTATACCTGGCCTTGAATTCTCTGTTTACTAAGAAACTCTGACTAGTGTCACTACTCTGCCCAGCACCATAAACTACTGCAAACATGAAAGGTGAGGAGAAGGTGGTGAAATTAACAGGTGTAAAGCATGTATATTGCTCACTGCTCTATTAGAAGTCCCTTAGATGACACAGTTCTGCTAGACGGTAACTGCAGATTTGATCCTTGGCTTGCCTTCTCCTAAAAGATGGCCCAATCAGGATATTACATACTGTGCAGTGAGTTTCTTTTTTTTTTTTTTTTTTTTTTTTTTTGGCATTGGCCATATTTTATTTAAAATATCTTTATAAGAGAAGGTATAATGGGAGGATGAGAAGAGTTTGTATAGCCCTCCAGTTAGTAAGGCTGCATTAACTAGGGCGGTAGGCTGAAGTTTAGGTACATGGTGCAAATCGGGCAAAGGAGAAACTTAGACCAGGTCTGCAAGGTAGCAACTATGCTGGTTGTTGGCTCTGCTGAAGTAGATGGGTGAATGTTTGTGCTTCATCTCCCACCACAACACCTCCCAGTTCTCATGACAGTGCTCGTGTCAGTTGGTCTGAAAGAAAGGCTTGAGTTAGAGATATACTAATAAAGAGGAAAATGATTTGCAGCTTGGTTGGTTTAGTTTGGTTAGGTTTTTTGACCTAGTTCTATCTGCTTTTGGTTAAAATTATTTATTTACCTTCTCAGCAGATAGGTAGTTGGAGAATCATTCCATCTGTTGCTGATCGGAAGCAGAAACCAGACCCTGGAGTAGGACTTTGCTGGTACTGGTTGGCCGCAGATCTACTGGAATCTTAGCACTGACGGAGAGCTAGTAGGTAAGTAGAAATCAGAATTTATTCAAGGGTCTGAGGCGCTTAGTGAAGAGGAATACTTTTGCTACTTGCACATCTCCAAAGAAAAATATTCCATGTCAATGGTGTGTGCGTGCAAATATGATTTGGATTTCTTTTTTTCTGTTTTGAAACTTAGTTGCAGTAAGAACATATGGCTATCAGTTGCTTTATTTACAGTTTATACACTCTCTCGACTCTTTCTCACCCCTTCAAGTAAGACTATCAGAAAAGCCCTCCTTCGATTTAGCTTCCCTCTTCTCATTTAAATTCAGATGTCTTAACAGAATAAAGAGGAATTTCCTTTGGCATGAATACTGGTAGAAAACAAACAAGATTAGTGCAAAATAGGATTGGCACAACTGCCCTTGGGGTGCCAGGTTCTATTTGTTTCAAATTTGTTGTTGTTGCTCCTGTTCTTGCTCTCCTCTTCAGAAATATTCCTTTCTGCATGTCTTCTGCTATCAATCTTGTCTGCACTCCACGCTGGCGTGGTGGAGCAAGAGGGCTTGTCTGAAGCTGAAGTTTTACTGCTTTATTTTGCTGGCGTAGAGAAGGCAAACCCTTCACCCCCACTCCTTGCTCCTTTCCCAGTGCAGGTTGTGTTATATCAGGAAGGAGGTACTTGTACGCATACTTACGATGCTTTGTAAAGCAAACTGACATCTATTGTTTGGTGCCATATTTACGCAGTACAACTGTTTATGCATTAAGTCTTTCAGTGATGTTGACTGCTTAATTTAATATAAATATATGTATATATATCTAGGATTTTTAGAAAAAATACTCTGGTTTAAACGTTAAGAAAAATATTTGGGTATTTCACTGCTTTATACATTGGTAACAGTGAAAGTAATACTTAGAGAACACATATTTACAGAATTAGAAGGAAAGAGGAAATTAAGTGGGTCTGGTAAGTATACATACATCAACTATGTAAGAACTTTAACAAACTTCTTCAAAAAATTGTTCAAGAGCCCTTCCATTCAGACTGCATTTTCCACTGTTCAGAACCTCATGTTCTTGTGCTTCAGCCCTATTGCACAGCCTATTCTATGTAAAACAATGATTGAAATGTTTCCTTAGAAAAAAATCCAAAACAAAATAATCAAATTTGCCTACAACCTGTTAACTAAGGCGTGATATTGGCAAGAGTTTCACATCTCTTTATTTCTTGCAAATGTTTCTATTCCCTTATTCTTCTTTTCCTTCTCACTGTTGCACTCTGGGATTGATCCTTTGCTCCCCAGAGTGCTCGCTGCTTGACTGTCGGCGTAGTGTTGATCTGTGGAGAATTTTCCAACTTTTTAGACATAACTGGAAATTTATGTGCTAAGTTCAACTCGATATATTACATGACATACCCACAGCAGTGCAGACGCCATCATGGAGACAGAGAGACTAACTGTCTGTCTTGCCAAATATCTCAGCAGTCCTAGGACGGAATAAGCTTCCTAATGCACGGACTGTATGACAACGAGATGTGCTGACTGTTTGATGTATGTGTGTACAAAGTTCGTATTAAAACCCCTGCCTCAGAATGAAAGTTTGATACAGCTGGATATGTACCGTGCTTCTAATCTCTGCTAGAGATGGAAGGGAGAACGCTGGGGCACGTCAGTATGTCATCAGCCTGCTGATGGGCATGGTGGAGACCCAAAGGAGGGAGCAAGTGTTTTCCTTTTTACTTTTAAGGCATCTGCTTGCACATGTAGGGTGACTTTCATAATGCAACTTAAACTAACCAGCTAGCTAGCCTTTGTGCATTTACACAAATTATAATATCTTTATATATTCATTGCATTTCAAAACTTTGTACTGTTTCTTACGCTGAATGAAGAGAATATCCTTTGGAAATAAACTGTAGCATGATTTGATCTGGCTGAGAGTTTTACAGGTGAGCATTACACAAGCAGTGGGTATTCAGATTCATTGCTATGGCTAAAATGGCATTTGCTGAAACACACGTAATAATCTCTAAGAATGCACGATGGATTTAAAAATGTGTCTGTTTTTTTAGTGATATCCATCTTGTAGAACTTATTTAAATAGTAGTTAAATTGTTTTGGTTTATCTCGTTCCAGTTATTGGCTGAAGAAGTGGAGTGAGGAGAAAATAATGGGTTAACTTTAGTGTTAAGATGTATCTTTTTACTTAAAATCTAAACAAAGCAGACAATGCCTTGAATTAAATATAAGCCAATTGATTTTTCATGGATTTAATCTGAGCTTTAGGTCAACAAGACTTTGATTTCTTTTTCAAAATACTAGATCAATTTATGTGAAGGATACGCTGTAGGTTTGAATTTTAGTTTCAGTTCTCTACATTGAATATACTTTCTGTGTGGATGATGGTAGCTTGGAATAGTAGTGATGCAGGGCTTGCTTACCTTGGCTGGCTGTCACTGTGGCGCAGCTATTTACTGGCACAGTAAATGAAACAGGCCAGGGGCACACCCGTAGAATAGAGCAAAAATACTGGAACAGCTCAAATTAGCCTGTCATCCCCCTTGTAACAAGATGATGCAGGCAAAAAGGCTTTCATTCCTACATTTCTTCCTTTCTGTTTCTTTGTGTAAAATTCAGCAAGTGTTTATGGGTACAGTAAGTTTGACTTGTATGAAGTAGCTGCTAACATTTGCACAAAACTAAGCAGAAATGGACCACTGAAGCACAGCATTCCGTGTGTGCAACAAGGGTGTGTGTGTTCTAACTTTATACATTCCCTCTTCATTTAGTAAAAGTAGTTTTCACATAAAGAAAATAAAACCAATGCAGCTTAAGCATCTTGTCTCTAATTGTCATTAGACTTTGCTTTTCTATATTTACATGCCACTTTTTCTCCCTAATTTGCTATTGACTTTAGTGGCAAGGAGCTAATGGAAAGAAAGTGGCTCTGAAAAATCTATCCAATACTTCTTATGCATCAGTTCAGCTTCAGAGCTGCAAAGCCATTCCAGTATTCCGGATTTTAGCCAAGGCAACAGGGCAAAACTCCTTCCATTGAGAAGAAGGGGGAAAAAAGGAAGCCGTGGGACTTGTAATGATCAAGTGGAGATGATAGGACCTTGGCATATGAAAAACCCTCATGTAGTAAATCAAAGCAGGCTGTCCCGAGTGTAGTAATATTTTTATGTTAATAAATTAGTGTCATAAGTGATTTGTCAATAAGATGTAGAATATGCTATGAAGGAAGTCAGACAATATTTTTCTTTCACGTAGGAAAATAGGGTGAGGTCATAGCAAAATCCTCAACAACATTTATTTGAAGATAGTTGCTGTTTATCTGATTCACAGCATATTTAAATTCTTATCTGTCTTATATACATAAAGCAGATGTAACAATTTAGAATAGTTTAATGACAACTGTTATGGCAAGGAGCTGCACTGCTGCAGCGGGGAACACATCAGTGCAGGGGCATGGAGCTCTTCTGAAGCAGTGGCTCCAAAATTCAAGAGAAGCTCATGGCTTGTTCTACCCTTTCTTCTCAGAGGGATGTGCTTCCCAGCTGCCACTTTTGATTTCTCACTCAGAAATGCTTGAATTTTGGAGCCAGGGTGGGATGGAATTTGAACTTGGGCCTAGGATGTTGTACTATAGGGCTCAGGACACCCCTGGATCACTCTGCTACTTGGCTGGTTGGTTGGGGCCATGACGGCCACCTCATCCCATAGTCCCTCCAATGCGTACAGGCCATAGATCTTCATGCTGGTATGTATGCCATCCCTCACGAAAGCTATTGTACAGTAACTTATATGCCTGCACACCAGCCCCTCCAACTCCAAGTCCTTCTTTATTTGTCGTTTTCATCTGTACCCATACTTCAGCCCCTTAAATCTAGAAAATACTGCATACTGCCCAGGAACAGATGAAACACATGCTGTTTCCCCTCCACCTGATGCAGTCCAACATGACAGAGACTTATTTCTTTATTCAACTTCTTTTGTTTCCCAAACTACTTTGTTCCACACAGAATGTCCAGCTTCCCCAGAGACAAAAGCACTCTCAAGGAGGCAGAGAGACATTGAGGGCCTGGATTTTTCCTGGTCCTTG
>PPHD01006321.1:0-24741 GCA_002909625.1 Bambusicola thoracicus
CTACTTAGTATTTAATCTAACAACTTTATGCATCGCTTTAGAAAGCGATGATCAAACCTATGCCCATTTGCTTATTGTATGATAAATTTACTACAGTATGACAAACTTAAAAGAGTTGATGTAATAAGGATTTTCATTCTCCTTTTCCTACATCTTTGTTTCTTTTTACTTTACAGAAGCACTGATTGAGGAAGTGCACTCTTCAATTTTCAAATTGAAAAAACACAGCAAGTGTGTTGGCTTCCGTACTTTCAAGTTATATAGTTTTTTTTGTTTCTCTTGCTGCAGCAAAATACAATGGAAGAAATATTTCCTCTACATATTAACATTCTTCCAAATTTTAATATCTAGTTCATGTTTACAACATCACATATGTTCTTCATACTTGTTCTTCATACTTGTTCTCACATAACCAATTATCCAAATACTACTACCACCTTAATTGCTGATGTGTGCATACTTGCTAATCACTTGGTCCTGAAACTGTTGAGTTGTAGCTTGTTTTGACAGCTTCTAAAACGGACAGACATTCATCATCATTTCTCTGCTATATTTATACTTTCCTATAATTAAGAATAATTCTATTTATGGCTACGTCTCATGTTTCCAGAGTTTCTATGTTGTTTTAATTTACCTAGCAGCTTACCAGACTTAAACTGAAGCTGAACCCCCCTCTGAAAATACCTGCCCTTTACTATTGCTACATTATGAGTATAATTAATAATGCTAGGCAACTCCAACGCTGTGGCCAACATGCAACGTGACAAACAAGAGTCCAACAGACACCATTTTATTTATGTTAAAGTCACGTCAAAATACCTACCAAGTTATTAGAGACAATGCCAAAAGAGATTAAATCTTGTTAGAAGCAAAGAAAAATCTATGCTACTTGCTTGAAATTGCTGATCAAGGATTACATAAATATTTTGTCTCTGATAGGTAACCACTAACTCTGCTGCACTTAACTGTCAATCCCTTTATCAGGAGAGAAGAAACACTCATGGTAAAATACTTCAACTTTCCAATTTTTTTTCTTTGAAATCTAAGGGCTTGTTTCCATTGCCTGATGTGCTGAAAAATTCAGTTTCCTACCAAGGTCACAAGGTACATGTGTGCATAGAAGAATGGTCACTAGTTTATTTTTTATGTGTAAATGTAAAATAGGTATGCACGTGTATGATCTAAATTGCCACTACTGTCATTTTTGCTTGTTTTGTTCCGTAGAAAAAGTCTTCAGGCATTGCCTATGTAACATACTTAAACAGTGCAATGCTACTTTTAAAAACAAACAAACAATGTGGCCTTTAACATACTGGTCACACAACAGAACCACCAAAGCTTTTGTTACAACACAGGTAAGCAGATAAAAAATATGTCCCCTGATATGTCTACAAAACCCTGCTATTTCCCTTAGTATTCATTGAGCATTTCTGTTATTTATACATAACTCTAGCTACTTTATCATTTATCTTGCTTTTCTCTAAGCAGATTATAATCAGACTTATCAGTAACGTTGTATCTTGAATTTATTATATCATGCACTTTATTGAAGGAGTCTCCTACATTCAAAGCTGAGACGACCTGGTACATGATGCCTATGGCAATATTGACCACTTTTGCAGTCATATTTCCAACTAGTTTCCCCTTTATATCCTCAAGGTCTCTGAATAGTATTTCTTCAAGCTGATTTTCTTCTCAATTGTATAAACATTCATTTTTCCCCAGTGATCTTTCCATCAAATCTATTGATGGATCTACAAGGCAATACTTCTTTCTATTGCTGAACAATTGCTGAAGATCCTAAAAACCATCTAATGAACTTCCTTCTCTTTTTCATAGGCACGTCTTTACTAGGCTGCTTAAGAAGTTTCATATATTTAAAACCAAATTTTATTCAAATTAATTACTGTCGATGCTTTAATTAGAGCTAACAAGGAGGTTCAAGAAGAAATATTTATTTTTAGTTTCATTACTATGATGCATTAAACAATATCCACTCCCTAGCCAGCATAATCCTGCCTCCAACATTGGCTTTACACTTCACTCCTACTTTGTAAGAAAATCTCTGGAGCCAAGCTACTCCACTGGGCAGAGCGGGGGAGAAGTGAGATAAACTAGTTGCCAATAACATGACTATTACTGACTCCACAATACCACATACCTGTATTTTTTCAGTGGTTTTAAAGTAATACCAATAAATACACATTTCCTATCTGATGAGTACATTTTAAGACCACAAATTACCATGAGAAATAAAAGTAATTGCACC
This sequence comes from Bambusicola thoracicus, assembly GCA_002909625.1. NCBI lineage: Eukaryota > Metazoa > Chordata > Aves > Galliformes > Phasianidae > Bambusicola > Bambusicola thoracicus. Next base: position 2,270 of record PPHD01006321.1, read on the forward strand.
TCACTATAAGAAAGTTACTCAGTCATGCAGATATTTTAGAAAATATTGGTAGTTCTCACATTACTCAGGGTGGTTCCTTGATTTTGATAAATAGTATCTGATTTTCCACCAGAACTAATGTTATCTTTTATATATCCAGTCAAAATGTGCAATCTCTTTAACAAGTACCATATTTATAGAATAATTATTTATAATAATGCACTTGCTTATGAATTTTAATGTATTTATTTCCTGAAAATTGTGTATGTGGAGAAAAACCATTAGAGGAAACCTGACTAATGAACACAGGCATCTCCCCCCACTCCATGGGCAGTGATTATGCTGAGAATATTTAGTCTCTTGTATCCACACTATGGCTGTGTATAATCCAACACTACAGTGCTTGCACAAAAAGGGAACATTTTAGAGCAATCAAGTTCCTCAAAGATGGCCCCATCTACTGAAGTAACATTTGCAGACTTTAACTATTACAACAGTTCACAGGAAAATTGTTGAAGAAACCTACAGAAAAATTAAAATGCCTGTACAAAAGCAGATTTTCTTTCCTTGATGCTACGCAGCAGCAAAAAAAAAAAAAAAAAAAAAAAACACAGAAAAAAAGTTTCACATGCAGCTGTGAACAGAAAATTACGTAGCCTAAAATGGGAAGACTTTGCATGGGCCTTTTGATTGCTTAAGAATGCTAAAGAAAAATGAAGCAAACAACCAAATACAAGCAGAAATAAATATCATTAAAGTTGGTTATTTAACATTTTTTGTGGAATCTTTCTAGATCAATAAATAGTGAACAAATATTTTAAATACTTTTTTTTCATAAATGTGCTTTGAAACTCCAGTGTAGCTGCGTTCTGACAGTTCACTGTAAACAGCTTCTCTTCAGTTCCTTTAAAATACTATCTGTATCCTCAAACTGAATATATGTTTAAAAAACAAACAGCCCAGATATTAAGTAACCCACTGAATTATTTGCAAGGGGGAAAAAAGGGGAAAAGAAAGAAAAACAAAAGCCAAAAAACTTTCATGAGGCATTAATCTATCAGAGAAGTACAGAAAGATCTAAAAATGTGCTTAATAAAGACGCAGACCTGCCCATTTCTCTTCATTCTGTTAAAAGATGAACAAAAACAGCAGGTCAGAATCTGCTTCCTGTCCCATTTCACATTATTAGAAGTTCACCAAATTGACTCTTTTTAAAAAAATACAGTTTTAATTCTAGATGTCAGTTGTGCAAGCTCAAATCTTCCTTTTTTTTTTTTCCCTTCATTTTTTTGTCTGTCTGTTGCTGTGGTTGTGGAAGTAAAATAAGACCTATGAGCACAAGTCTCAAGCAGCAAAACAGATACAAAACTACAATATATGAATCTTCATTTCAAGTCAATCATAATTCATAAATGTTTTTTTTGCTACCTGTGCTAATACAGCAATTGTTTTTGTCTCACTAAACCCTGCTGCAACAGCATAGGACATAAGAAAAGGCTGTGACCTAAAATATGTGGAGAGAAGTGAGTAGGCCCTGGCCTTTCAGACTTGGATAAGGAACGGACAAAGCATCTTGTGAGATTTAAACGAAGCTGAGAACAAGCAGGTGACAAGAATAAATGAAGCATCAATGATATAGACAAAGGTCAGGGGCAAATACATAAAAATTACTTCGCACAAGTGAGGACAGCAGTAATGTCAAAACTGCCATTTCTTTAGGGGATCTGAATAATAATTTCATTTTGGATTGAGACCAAAATGAGCCTTACGAGACTGTAATTTCCCTTGAGGAGAAAAGCTTCTTCAAATACAATGATAGTCTAAAGATTACTGGAATAGGAAAAGATAATGTTACTTGGTCACTCAGAAGAACTGCACCACAGCTGACTCACAGCTATGAAAGATTCCTTCTCACCAAAATTCCCACAAGATGATATAGGCAGTGCAAGAAAGAAAGAAAAAACGAGCCTCAGCAAAGAGAGATTCAAAGTCATCAGAAATGGAAGACTAGAGAAGTTACTTGACGAGTTCGGCTATGCACAGAGAGGTTAAAAAGATATCTGTCATGACAGCGACTTTTAACCTGACAATAGTTTGGGTACACGTGTTCCCCTCACCATGGTACATTGTCCACCATAAACAGTGGCTTGCACAGAGAAAGGAAAGATATAATCTGGTGTAACATTCCCATGTGACTGAGTGGTACTCAACCATGACTAACAATGGCTGTAAGGGATGGTAACATAAATACAAAGCCTCTGTTATTAAACCCTAACTTCAAAGTCATAACACTTCCCATGCAGTAGCAGTGCAATTCATAATTCAGGGGAAAGCATTTGACAGTCATTTGTTAAATAACCTGTTTCTGAAATGGAACAATGAGTCAAAATAAGTCAATTACTATTTACACATCTATCCAGCTTGAAGAATGCTGTAGTCATAGGTAAAGCACTCACTTGTGTAGGAAAGAAGGCTGCTGAGAGCTGAAAGTGAACCCAGTAATTTGGAGCTGTCATCTATTTGCTCTGTGCCATCCTCTATCCTGGCCACCCAGTCTCCTCCCCAGCACCAGGGAGCTTTAGCAAGGGCAGCAGGCAGCAGATTGTTTTAACTATAGCAAGCAAAACAGTATATTGCTAACTAAGCTTACTGTCTCCATAGCAAGAGCCACGAAGGCTGAGAAGAATTTGGAATTTTGCTGTAAACTACCCTGGGCTGGATCTGTAACAAGCTTCGCCGCTGGAGAAGGGAAAATCCCCATGCATAGTGCAGAAAAGCACAGAGAGAAGGAAGAACAACTTTGTTTCATCTCTCATTTGTAATGGTGTTTGTTTGAGCAGGGGGCTATAAAATGAGAGACAAATTAAGAGGCAAAAGCTGAAAATGAAGAGAACAGTCAAAGGAAAAGACAAAAAAAATGTAGGGACAGCAAGAAGTGATAGAAAACAAGGAATGAAATACTTGCGGCAGCAAGAAAGTAACAGCATAAGTAAGTTTCTCATCAGTGACTGTGTTTATAGGATTCTGTTTACTTAATGTACCCAGACTGGAACATCAAATGATTAACAGCCAATGGAGTAGGGAATATTTTAAACCATCTGTCACTGCACGAAGTAAGTTGAAGTCTGTATGAAAAGAAATATCAAACTAACTGGCATTTAAAGTGATACAAGGTTAGATTATTTAAAATTAAATTTTAAATGCAGGAGAAATTTATGATTTGCTGTCCAGCTACTGACATTTTTGTTTTTCTCCCAACTCCTGTTGAGACTAGAAGGCTTAACATCTAAGAAGAGGAGGAGGATAGGAATCAAACTCCTGCTGACGAGATGTGTAAGTAAAACCATTCAACCTGCTGCATCTCATGGTTCTGATCCCAATCTTAGCCTTTAAATCAGCACAGACCACTGACAATAAAGATAAGAAACAGAGCAAAATCACACAGGTATGTAACAAAGCAGTTTTCTAGAGAAACGAACAACTCCCCATTAATATTAAAGAGCAAAGTTCAGTCACCCTATAACTCATTTGCATCACCAGTTACCCTGTGCAGTCCTTTATATCAATGCAAAGTTAATCTTAAATAATTAAATCATCTTTCTCCTTTGGTCATGTTTTATACTTGCTTTGCATCAATGCATGATTGAACAGTCATAGAGGATAACAGTCAAGGCACTGGTCTCTGCCTGCAAAGAGATCTGGTAGTTTAAAATAACAGTTTAATTTGAATTGTAATAAGGTTAAGAGTGGGATTCTGAACAGTTCACGACAAGCAACTCCATGGGTCATTACAGCTGTAATCATTTGAACTTCAGTTCAGGGTGATTTTATTCTAATGATTCAAATTTCATTTTTCTTTGGCATCTAAATGCTTCTTCAAGCCAAAGCACTGTTCTCAAATATATTTCTAACACCAGGGTTGAGGCTCTGAAACATTCCCTCAAGATAACTGCACACAACTCACATGGAAGCATTTGAAGCATTACTTTTTGAGCAGATCTACTTAAACAATCACAGAGCAATACAAATAGGCACACGAGCACAACTATCACAGAATCTGAAAGATGACTGTTCTTCCATTTTCTGCTACTGAGATGGCTGCTAAAGCTTAGCTGTAACTGCAGATAAAGTTTGACTCTTATGCTGACACTTCTTTCCTTTACTCAACCAAAGATCAACCACAAAAAATCTTGCTCTATACTCTGCAGTTTTGCAGACAGTCTTTGGAATAATAATACCCACAGAATGCAAGACCAGATGCCAACAAAAATTTCATAAAAACTAATGATTAAACTAGTTCTTACACAGGTATTGCAACTGAAGCTGGAAGCCCATTTAATTCTATTTTTTTTTCCCCTCCTAATTGGTACATCCTAAACTGGAAGGGCTGCTTAGGGCAAGCTCTGTTTCAGGCACTGACCCCATCTCAAATGCTAGCAATCCCTGTTAATCACTGTGAGTGCATTGCTGATTTGTTTACTAGCAAAAGTGCCACATGTCAAACTGCTTGCGTTACTGTTGTTTACAAGCTGCAGATGTAAATCGTAATATAACCACAGCAAGATGACAGCATAAGAATGTCCAAGCTCCTCTGAGGAGACAAGATGACAGAATAGAACAGACCTGCTCAACTGTTAATTCACTGACATTACGCATAGTTTGTCATTTTTTTTCAGTTTTAAATAAAATATGCATTGATGATCTATATATATAATTGATGGATATCATATGCAGAACACACCCTGCATCAGAGAAGGCCACAGAATAAAAATTATCAAAGAAACGATAAAGTATGAAGACATAGAAGATGAATTTTGTCCTGTCAATCCTAGTCTACCATGCTCTTTGGCAGGGATAGAAGGCACTGCTATTCTAACAGAGTTACAATTTCTCTTCCGCTATTCTTCACGAGGGAAAACCAAAACAAGGCAACTTCCCTTACTTGGACACAGATTGTCCAATTATTTCAAACCAGCACATCAGGAACCCTTCAATAATTTGCAAGACCAAAGACTCCCACCTAGCTTCAAACTCATAACTAGTGCCTATCCCAAAACTAAACATTCACATCAGTGGAAAACAAGGTTATGATGTAATACCATCAGTACATTTTATTTCCATCAGTTCTCTTCAATGTTAGGTTGTCGGAAGCAGGCTTGGATACATAAACTACAGGCAGGCTGGCTTGTTAACTACTTCAAAACAAAACAAACAAACAAAAAACAACAACAAAAACCAACCACAATAGGTTTTACCATTAATAACAGAAGGGCTTTTTTTCATATGCTTGAATTCCTGTGGGGGTTGTACATCAGTGCCTGTTGACTTACACTTTAGTGCAGTGTCTGCACACCACACACCCGGGGCAGCCCAGGAGGAGAGAGCTGGTGAGCACAGGCAGCAATAGGCTGAAGGAAACAAGGCAGCCATTTCACAGATCTGAAATCTAACTTAATCGTTGTTCAGAAATATCAATTAGGTTTGATTTCTCCTGTTTTCTAGGACAGAATTCAATATATTCTCATTTTCACAGGGATGAAATTCCATCCCCTGCTAACTTTGCAAGGATGAGATGTTTAAAAGAACTACAAAGGAACAGCCAGGCTTGAGAATTCACCACATTAAGCACAATAGGATCAAGACAAACTAAGAACACAGCGTGTGTTTAGCAGGTTTTTGTTGTTTTTGCTTTTTTTAATTTTTTAATTATTACTGAATGGCTTTAAGTGCTCAGCAACTTCACATGGATGTCAGAGATTTGCCTTCTTAGCATGAGCACAAAGCACAGGATGCTGTGGCATGTGGGTTGTATTAGGACCTACAAAGATGTTGTGCATGTTCTCACAGGACAGATAACATGCAATGGAGTCAAATGGTGCAGCTGGTTATCTTCTGCTTAAGATGGACATCAAGACCACTAATATAATACCAGAGATGCAGTAAAAGATGCTGTCTGGATGTTCAGATATTTACTACTGTAATTGCCTGTCCCAAACCAGTTAAAAGTCAAATAGAAGTACTACTTCTCTCAGCTTTCTGGTATTGTTAAGATCATTAATGAAATTACTGAGATAAGCATTTGAAACAGGAAAAGATATCAAAAGAATACACTGTTTCACCAAGTCTCACGGGGAGGAACGGTTGCCTTCAGAATGCTTCATTCTGCAAAACACATGAGTAATGCGGCAGAGAGGAAAAACAAAGAACAGAAGGCAACCTCAGACTCTCTAAATGGAGGCACAGTGTTGTCGTGAACAACTAACACCAGAAGTGCTTAGAAAAGCATAACGGAAACTGAAAGAATAACATTACACTTTCACAGTTCTAAAATCTCTCCGACATGCTCGACAAGGAAGTTTTGTGTAAAGGCAACAGCATGCAAAGGATGTAGGAGCAGTGGGAAAGGAATGGGAAAGAAAGCCTTTCAATTCTTTCATTAATCACAAACTTACCCATGAGTTCTGTCCAACAGACAAGAAATGATTATCCAATGAAAGGTAATGGTATCATCTTTTGAAAGGAAAAACTCAAAGCATCATCAAGTCACACAAATCTGTGGAAATATGCTGTACAGTAGTCTGCATAACTCAGTGAAACTTCAGCCTGTCTGGGTCAGTGAATGTCTACAGACAGCACATCAAAACAGAAGAAATGTATAAAAAACTGTACCCTTTACAATATTCTGTTGGTAGCCTCGATTCTTTGCTCAGTAATTAAATGCAAATATAAAACTAAAAATGGAAGAAACTTCCATGTGAAGAAGCAGGAAGTCCTTTCTAAGATCTCAAACTTCAACATTCTGAGTTCCCATGCTACAGAGAACCAGTGTGTTCTTCCCGTATGAATTTCCACGTTCCTTCAGCCCCCCTTCCTTTTTGCCATTTGTAATCTAAGCCATTTTTTCCACACAGAGTCATATTATGTAAATAACGTTCTTAGAGCCCATAACCCATCCTTCGTTTGTAGCTGCATCAATTTCCTTGAAATAGGTATCTGGGCTGACTGATACCACTGCACTGAAATTAAGCCAAGGACAGGCACCTCAGTTCTGCTTTTGTCACATAGGTGACCCCACACTCGCAATTTGGGCAAAGCACTCAAAAAATTAAGCGTTTCAAATCAGGCTTCTTCTTCCATTTTACTTCTTTACGTACCACAGCGTGTTTGGCAGAGCACCTTCTGAGGTATACCTCGAAATTTCTGAGCTACTGGGGAGTAATTCCCTCAGCCTAATCTCCTCCACAGGACTGTGAAAACTGTAGGATAAAAGGGGAACTGTGGCGATTTACCTACTAATTAGTTGCTCTTATTAAGAAGAGCAAGATAATTGATTTTAGGATGCACTACCCCTTATTAAGGCCTAATTAAACTGTATATCAAAGACTAATTAAATGGCATTATTCCATCTCACTGATGAGTTTTGATGCTTGGCGAATAGATTTGGGTGGAAGATGAACACACCGCTATAGATCTCTAACCCACACAGATAACTATAAAACAAGAAGCTGAGCAAAGGGAATTTTGGATTATCTAAACCTAACACATTTATTGGTATTCCTTCACACTGATAGCTTGAAGTGAAAAAATAAAAACATGAGAACACCTGCTGAGGATTGCAGGGTAGGGAAAAGACAATGAAAAGGCTCTCCAGATAAACTGTTTATTTAAACACTTAGGTAATCTCATAGAATGAAAAAATGCATTTGTGGAAAAGATCTAAGTTTTCATAACATTTCTCTGATTATTCTGAAGATCTACGTAGCTACAACAGCTCATAGGACCACAAATAATTGATGCCACTGATTTGTTCCATTTTTCAAAAGCATTAAAAATAACCACCTCAAGAACTGTTTGAATTCATGGTTATCCAGTTATCTTTTGGTGTTCTAGGTTAACGTAGGCACAAGATTATCTGCTTCCAGTCCTTTTGCTAGACTGCAGGTTAAAAAAAGCAATCAAACAAAAGTATTTTTTTTCTGAGCATAGGAGCGGCAGGGATGGAATTTATTAGTAAATTCTGAGGTTTTTGATCCTTTACTCTTCTTTTAAATCAACTCATCTGTTCTAAAATAATTCCTTTAATAATCCAGTGGTTGGTTTAATAAAAAAAACTACTTACAGTAAATTTGTGCATGCAAAGTAAATCAACTCAAAACTTTAATACCATCAATCTACCTCCTAAATGAAATGTTTTGTCCTCTAGACAGAACTGCTCTGACAACACGAACTCAATTGTTCTACTTAATCTGTTAAGGTCATGGCCTCAGAGATTATGAGGAGCTGCCTTTGAAAGCCCCTGTGCCCTGCAGTGCAACATCCTTTGGAGAAATCACAAGGCCCTCACAAACAAAAGCACGAAAGTCACAACGACTTCGGGGTGCATTCCCTTGTTTCTGTAGTTTCTCTCATTATCAATACGATAATCTGCATACAGCAGAATCAGTCATGCATCAGTTTCTCACTTTTTCATTTCTTCCTGGTCATGGTATCACTGTTTAGCAGTGATGATCTATAGCTTTCAGACACCTAAATTAAACATCACCGTCTACTGACTGGGGTATTAACCTGAAACTCATCTTCTGCAGATATAAGATGCATTCTGTATTACCTGAAGAATATTACAACATGAAATATTCTCTTATCAATGCAAATAGAAATAGCAGTACCGCAAAGGGAACGGGTTTTTTATTTCATCATCAGTAGAAACCATATTTATAGAGAGATAAATGAGCAAAAAAGGCATAACTAATCTTTAAAGAACACAGAGCATGACAAATGTTGCAGCTAAACATTATATAGGAGATTTCAGAATCAGGATTTACAAAGTAGGAGTTTATTTTGTTTAGTACAGAGTAGTTTTTTTGTTGTTGTTGTTTGTTTTTTTAACATGAAGAAAATTATGTCCAAATTTTTCAGTGTAATATAAGAGAAAGAAATAAAATGCAAACAATCTCAGATACTATACAAATATATAATGTTTTCCCTTCTTTAACTCCCACGCTCTCTGAGTACCAGAAAATTAACAATTATGTTGAGACAAATGTCTACTTCTGTACCTACACACACTCATGTGCACATGCCCACTAACACGCAGAAACGTTCACAGCTGCTGTACAAACAAGCTTCATTTTTCTTGCCCTGTAGTCAGACTCACTAAATAGGCACATACCACAACAACAGGTATAAAATGGTTACCTTCAGTACTCAAGAGTCAGAATGCATACGTTGCACAGTCACTGTTTCTAGAGGATAAGCAATAAATGCTGCTCTAAGACCTTGCCTCAATATTTTATTTTCCCTATTCACCCTTCCCTCCTAGGTTGGCATTTCATTAGAAGTTAGCAAGTCATCTTCAGAACAAGTCACTGCACAATTTTGTTTCTTTTTTTTTTTTTTTTTCCTTCTTTTTTTTTGTTGCACTTTGCTCTCACAAGATTTCTTCTGGCAATTCTGTTTAATGCCTTGAGAGATTACAGTACTATTACAGGGCTTTCACGTGCTACTTCAGTTCTCTTCTCTTTACACTTAAACCAGAGACTAGTATTAACCAAATGCTAGCTGTAATCTATCCACACTGTTCCTGTGCTACTGACACAAAAAGATACCTTGCTATTGCAAAAGAACACCCTATAGGGAGAAAAGTAAAGTCTGGAGTATCCACATAAATGTGACAAGCACCTGCTGTTAAGGCAATGTTTAATTCAATTTTCATTGCAGACTTTGGTATAGGTGTCAGAGAGAGCCTATGAGGGCTGCTCCTAAAGTAATACCTCCTATTTTATTGAGTTGGTCCCCAGTGTCAGAAGGTTAAACCTTCAAACCAATACTCCATTATATTGGGTTGCATGGGACAGATGGGAGCAGAGGGGCAGTCTGACAAAATAGCATCTGACATGGAAGTGTGTAGGAAGCAAAGTTGTAGAATTGAATTGCTTCTTGCAGAAAACATGTCACGCACTGGCATTGATCAATGTTTGCTGAATGGTTACGAATGCCCAACAGCAGATGTGAGTACAGTGAGTTAGTGTGTTTCAGCAGTGGTAACAGTGATGTCAAAGACAAGCCATGCTCTAGATGGCTATGCAGATTTTTAAAGGTGCAGCATGCAGGCTCTTGTTCATCACTGGCAAAAACACATGGTGACTACTGGTGCTATGTTTTTTAAAAAATAGCGTTTTGTAGCTGACAATTTGCTCTAGTGTTGTGGTCCTCTTTTGTGTCTGCTGTAGTTTTCACAGAAATAAGTTGGAGGCATTACTTTCAGAGCAACCCATGCCATTTGAAGAAGTCCACTTAAAAAATAGCAAACTTATCTGCAGCTATGCTAAAAGTTCCTCTTCCCATAATATTAACTACATTGACAGGCTGATGGATTTGACACTGAATACAGGAGAGAAAAACTATTTAATTCAGATTTTCATTACCCTTATCCAACAGAAAGGTGAATCAGATGGGGAAGTAATAAGATTTTTTGTTGTTTACTTAGCAACAGGAACATGAGGTGTCTAAATTAAAAGTTTATGTCTCCAAAAGGAAAGAAATCTGACAGTATTTAATAGCTAAGTTTCAACAATTATTAAAACACACAAAAAAAGTCATGTATTACTAAATAAAGAACTGATACTAGAACTTGCTAATCAGCAAATCCAGTCGAAGCACTGGTTTATAATCAAAACCAGAGATTTGAGAACATTCCATTCTGGCTGCAAGTTACACTGCATAGAAAGCAGGCAGCAACTGAACATAACAGAGCTCGACACTCAATTCAGGGCTCTTGCCCTCCATGCTGGAGATCAATCTTCTCTTCCGTAGCCCCTCTATCCTCAACGGGAAACCTACTTTCAATTATTTTACAGATGTCTGCATGATTTCAACATTTGTCTACTTTTCATATCAGAGTCCAAGCAAAGAGGCGAACAGTTCACATAAATGAAAGATCTATTCTGTTTCCCCACTTAAAACAATATATATACATATATAAATCATCGGGGACTGGGAATTGATTGCATTTGAATGTGTCCCTTATCTCCAATATCTAGTATACCATTTTCAGGATATATTGTAAAACTGTAGCATAGAGGAGACATGAATATAAAACTAAAATAAATACCTGTGAAATAGATGGTGCTGATCACTTGTTTGCACTAATTTATATTTCTTAAGGTTTTAGAAACAAGCACATTTTGAGAAAGACTGAATCATGTTGACAAAAAAAAAATCTTGATGTACAGTATTTTTTTAGTTCACCAAGGACTTCATAGAGATTTCTTGAAGATAAAATTAGCAAAGCGTGTCTAGAAAACGAGTTGAAGGTTTTTCATACATTATAACTTTCTACAGGAATTCAAACATTTGTTTGATGTACTCAGCAGCATACTGCAAGTGAGGTTACAAAGGTCATGAAGTATCACTCTACATATTCCAATCATTACCATAAAAAACTGACATACAGTACATACGAGAATGTCAAGGCCCATCACAATCCTGAAAGAAAAAATGCAAAATTTAATCTAACTTGCACTACAGTACTAAACAAATAGCTCAGGATTCATGGTGTTTTCCTATTTGTCATGTATAAGTGAGGAACAGAATTTACTCAGTAACCCCAAATTCCTCATAAATAATACCATGACTATTTCAGTAGTGCAATGGTCCATGTAAGCATTCAGGAAATTAATCCACTAGCTGATGAATTCTATATAAGCAAGTATTCAAGAAGGCCAGCAATTCTATGTGCTAATAAGTTAGCTATAATTAGTAATAGAAGCCTTAAAATAACTGCAGCCTCCTGAGTCAGCATTCATATCTTCTGTATTCTGGCAACGATAGGATCACTTTTCCAGTTTTACTAAATTGGTAATTAAAAGCCGATTTAGGATCAAAGACAACTCCAAGGTTATAAATATTTCTAGCTGGCTGTGAAGTACTCTCATGAAAATTTCTTGAAAGAGGATGCCCTACTCCAACAGCAGTAAGCTTGCAGGAGCCAAATAATTAAAAAAAAAAATTCTCAAAAGTTAACATGAGTAGAAGGTTTGTGTGTAAGGAGGGTGGGGGTGGAACACGAAGACCTTTAAGAAAGAAAGATGCTTATGCTAGAGAAAATGAGTGCAGTTAGTTGAAGTTTTTTTTATAGAACTGAACTTACTGGTCTAGTTGATGTATCTGGAATACAAGAAAGCAAATCCAAACACTGCTAATGAGCAAATAATAACGACCAGTGGGAAGTCAGTGTTATTCCAGTAATTCTTTACTCTCTCTATCCAGTGTTTTCACAGAACCCAGCCTTTACAGCAGCATTGCTTTTTCTTCATAACTGGCAAAATCCCGGTTCATAAAGCCTCCAGATACTGAGTTCAATGTCTGCATTCAAATTTGTTTTTCTTCTCTTGTGCAATCATTTCCAAAACAATACATCTCCAGTATTTAAAATAAGCCCACTAATACAAACAAAAGCATTTTGAAGCCTTCCCTTATTCATTATATGAGGTGGCAAAATAAGACAGAAGCAGTAGAAACCTTGTTTTAAAAAAGTGGTAAAGAACTGCCTACTGAACCCCTTCCTCAATTGGTTACGGTTGCTTGTGGCCCTAAATAACCTAAATGCTAGGATCAAAACTAAGGCATCAGTTCCACATCACAGTTAGAGATATAAAAAATACAAACAATTCCCATGCCAAGAAATGTATGAATAAACTTCTTTGCATGAAGTATGATCTCTTCAATTACGTGAGTCTCAAGAACGAGGCAGAGAACATAGCTTCAAATTGCTGCATTTTTTCGTAAGCCTAACTGTAATGTCATAAGAAACTGCCAATATGACCAGTCTGTATGTCGAAAGTCAAAACCCAACCCTACAAAACAGCCACAACCAAACAGAAGAGCACACTGCCCACCAACAAAAAAACCCTGTGCAACATTATTATACATTCTAACCCAGTGGTTTGGGTCATATCCTCTGAACTGCATTTACTTCCTTTCAAGAAGTTTATTGGTTAAGATTTATTACTGGAGCTATTTATTCCAAATGGTTGTCCTCACAAGCAGCCTTACTGATTAACTGAAGAAACTAATAGTAATTAATCCAACTGAAAGGATGACCTATGATAGAAAATGTCACATTTCAAATGTTTTCTCTCCCCTAGTTATCAGTGATGAATAATTAATGTATGCACAACACATGAATTCATAGCTGAAAAGTGCACTTGAATATGTGAAGCCTGCTTAGAGACTGATGACCTTTCAAGTGTCGCTGCCAAAAAAAATGGAAAGATCAGATCCAACAACTTGCTCATGTGCTATGGTGTACTACTGCAACAAATTCCAGAGTCTTTGCGACCAGAGAAGCTAACAGAAGATCAGATGAGGATGGTAACAGCAAAGTCAGATGATCTAAGTGCACTAATGAATGGAAAGCCGTAGTTGTCCTCTATGTTTCTCCGGGTTTATGAATTTATTTTTTCCCTCTCACAAATGGATTAACTTCTCTTAACTTGACTCCCAGTAAGTTTTCCAGAACAATCACTGTCTCAAAGTTTTCAGTCCTTTAACTCCATGTCTTGCCTGGCTGTACCATATGCACACTGAGGATTTTCAGATGGCTGTCTCACACATCCTGCACATGTAAGAAATGCTGTATAACCTTCAGACTCGTCTCCCAAAATCCAAGCAAAAAAGTGAAATCATGCATGCAGCATTTATAAGTGCTACCACATTGAATCACAAAACTCAGAAAAAGGTCTTGCAATACATCTGACTTGAAGGCTGAATGTGAAGCCATCAATGAAGCCCCATGCCACCACTTTAACATGTGCCATATAACTGTTTGTTTCTTTTTTTCTTTTCTATGAAAATGATCACTGTCATACAGCACACCACTGAACACCTACAGACGAAGGGGAAAGGTACCAGGGTAACACACAAGAGCAGAATAAAACACTTCACATTAATTCCCTATATGAGTGAACTAAAAATCAGTGACGCACAGGTAGCAATTTACCATCTTACTGTACTAAACATCTTACTGCCTAAACAATAATAGGAATCAGTAGGAGTACTGAAGATGTAATCATGAGTCTACCTATGTCTTTCATTTTCAACAAGGAGTCAAAGGACTGTGAATAGCATACCTGTTTATATTTACCCAAATCGTTTTATTACTGTTCCTAATTTTATTCCTAATAAGAGAAACCCAACAGCAGAGAAGCAATATAACATATGCTGTCTATTCTGCAAAGCACAGAGCTATCAGTACAGCTCAGAAAGCAGATCAATAGACTATAAGAACCATATCATCAAGAATGCCCTGTCTTAAAAATACATTTGAGCTGGGTATTTTTATGTGTGCATGTATATACATACCTTATATTCACAGTAACATAAGTTGCAAGTGTGTGCACCCACATACAAGCATACACTGTATATTAAATATGTATTTAGATGCATATAAATGCATCATCACAGACAGAATCCACAGTATTTTAACATACAATCCACAAGAGAATCCATGAAGAACCAGAAGTAACCGTTACGCCAAAAGCCTTATGGAGGTCACACAGACAACAAGCATACTGTACCGCATCTGGACTGAGCGCTACTTCAGAGCTAAAATGCACAAGCTATGCACAAGCTATTTAGCATGGCAACATACACAATGGACATCAAAAATATTCTTAATAGAGAAGTAAACTGTTGAGTAGATGTTGGGAAAAAAAAAAAAAAGAATAACTAAAAGCACTAACCAACAGGACTTCCCAGAAAGGACAGAAAAATTCAAGCAAGATAGCGAAACCAGACAACCAGAGAAAAGGAAAAGATAACAAGCAGAGATTTGAAACCATAGAATTTGAACAGCATAGAAAGTGGAATTAGGATTTTAAAAAATGAACAAAAAATAACAGGAACAGAGGCTTGCATAGATATTTACCAGCAAGACTGGCAAAGATTGCTGCTGGTACCGAGAAATAATGCAGGCTATAGAATTCACAACTTCCTTTAATGAGCAAGAAACATTTTTCAGAAATTTTGTTTATAATGCGCGTGCTGACATTTGTAACTATTACCTTAGAGGAGACTTTCAGCAGGGGATAAACTCCAGAAACACTTCACAGAGGGGTGTTTGGATTTCTCTGTTGAGTCTGAAAAACAGAAAATCACCAGTTAAAGCCATCAGCTTATGACACTGAAGCAGCGCTGGCAAAAGTGATAGAAAATACCCTTGTAAGAAATCTGCCCACTGAACAGAGTATGTGCCAAGGAGAGAGGTGGATTAGCAGGTTTATCTCAGAAGTGACAGATTTCCGCATTTCAAAAGTGCCATGCTGGAGCGTGTGATGGAGCGACTCACACGAACAAGAGCAACCCACAGTTCACCAACAGCCAACAGTTTTGATTTGATCTAAAGGTTGTTGTAAAATCCCAAGATTAACCCCAAACATATAGTTTTCCCCTTTGAATTTCATGAAGATTTATTTCAGGGAGATTAAACAACACTGGAAATATATCCAAATAACTTAACTACACAAAGACAAGTTAGAAAAAAAAGTGTAACACATTCATCCTTTAAGCCTCCTTTTACACATCCTCACCCACCCAGCAAATAAAACACAGACACAGGTGGCAATAAACTCTGCTTTATAAGCAGCTGGAAGGCAGCATTTCCTTTTCATTTATCATTTAAAGATAGAACTTCAGTAAGTTACTGCACTGCAAAGACTGGGTCTCCACACAATTGTGGCATAATTAAGCACTGAAGTATTGCAAATATTGTACATAATAAAACAGAAATGATCTTCAGTATTGAACTTGTCCTTCTACATTATGGGGTCAGGTTTAATACAGTTGATGAAATAAAGAAAAGAAAGTCTTCCTGAAATTCAAAGCAGACTTTTGAGGCAGATTGGAACTTATTCAATTAACCAGGTTTAAGCTTTGGCCGTTACTATTCTAGTTAGCTTTCTAGTGTGTGATCTGCATCCCATTTATCTATGAAACATTAGCGAAGTTTCATGTTTGCAAACTTGCTGGAGTGCAAGAAGGGAGGAGGGAAAGTGGAAAGGAGGACAGTGCAGCTTAATGGACAAGACACACGTCCATAATAACAATACTGATTTCAAGTCAGCATCAGTGCTCTGCTTCTTGCAACATCGGCCGCAACATTAGGATCACCACAGATGACAGACATGCTGCAGGCTAAATCCAAGGCATACGCAGAGATCCTGTATGGTTACAGATGCTTCAATATATCATGTCTGTGTTTGCAGGGGATATTAGCACTACTGAGATAAGGATACAGTAATGATGTTTGAAAATACCTGTATCCTGCCGGCTAGGCTGTGATAAACAGTCATGTGTTTCACACATTGGATATCAGTATTAACAGTATGCAGACAGACACTTAAAACCAGAAGCAAAACACCAGTACATCTGAAAGTTTGATCAAGCTCAGAGTCTGCTGGTATAGGAAGTAATCCTCCATACATGAACTCATACTGCTTAACTTCCATCTGACTCCTGATCTCAAAAACTCAACTCAAATATTACTGAGTTCAGGTTGCAATTAGAAGATACGATAAAGATATGAAAAGAATGAGCAAAGAGCAAACATTTGAAGCAGAAGAATGGATCCAAGGGAAGGCTGTAAGAATACAGATACTCTAACAAGAGGGCCAATGAATACTCCAAAAACATGAATGTTTGTAGTCTACACATAGCATCAAAATGACAACACCAATTTTAAGAAGCGTTTTTGTTTCTAATGCACAACATAGAATTATTATCTCCTATAAGGACTTGCTAAGGAGAGGACGATAATCAGCAGCAGCTTCACACTTAACAAACATAAAGACCGCAGTCAGGACATGTCCATGACTGGAGAGATTTATGAAACCTTACCATGCTGTATATTCCACTCGTTTCCACAATAAATTACTGCTTTTCTTTCTCCTTCCTAAGTATTTACTCAGTCATGGTCTGAATAAACACCACCTCTAAATTTCCTGAGCATCCTTCTCTTCCTTTTCAAAGGACAGCATCTTAGTTAGAAGCACTTTTGCCTAAAGAGAATCAGATCTACCCGCACAGGCCAAACCACAAAGCACAGAGCTGTTACGATTTGTTTGAGATACAGAAGGAACAACTGAAGTTCCTGTAACAAGCCAAGGTTCTGGATTTCCTATTTCCCAGGAATTTGGAGTCAGAGTTTAAATTCAAAATACTTTGGAATTCTCATCTTTTAAGAACGATGAAGTAAGATCTCAAGGGCTCACAGTAACGGACAGTTGCTCCTACTACTTCACTATGGCAGAACTGCTTAATTACCATAAATTTGGAAGAATGTTTTCTACAGAATAACCTCGGCAAACAGAAAGGGTACAGTAACTTTAAATTGCTTTCTTTCCGACAGTATGTCTTAATATTAACATGATCATGAACACTTAAGACAGCACTCCTCTCTCATCTCCGTTATGAATCTCTTAAAGCTGAGTTACGAACAATATTAAACATTAATACATCATACTCTAACAATTATTGTCTTATTAGGGCATTTACCCAATATGGCACGTTAGATGGTTTCTGTTCATAACAAAGATCAGTTTCCATTTACCAGAAGATACTAAAAAAACAAAAACAAAACAAAATCACACAACATCAACAAAACAACAACAAAAAAAACCCAGCACTGTCAGTATTTCCATCAACAGCATTTTCATAAATTAATAAAAAATTAATGAAGCAGACAAAATGTAGTAATCTGGTTAAATATTAATTTTACACTTTCTAATTTTTCTAAAAGCATGTCTGCTGAACTCTGAGCACTACTCACTGACAACACCACAGCCCCTCCAGGCCCTGTTCTTGGTGCAGCTTCCTGCACTCACAAAGAGGCAAAGCAATACCCCTCAGCCTGGTGGAGACCACCTGCAGTCCTGGCCATCCAGCTCAGCAACTACAAAAAACTACAACACGGTGCTGATATTTCCAGCATCTCTTTGTCAGCCCCAGTACCTCAGTCTCACAGACAGCTAAATAGCTGTTGTCTTGGCAAACAGTTTCTCAGCTGGCAAGCAAAGTGCTCATCAGAGAACTATGCCTCAGAGATGGCATAAAAACAGCTTCCTAAAGGACATGTGGAAAGTCATCAACCCCCAACACCTGTCCAATGGACTTTTGAAATTTAAGGTGCTCTGCTGTATAGTTTGTTCCAATACAGCAATAGCAACAAGGTAAATGCACAGATTTTAAGTTCAGTTGCACAAAGGCAAGTATTCCAGCAAGGCATGCAGCTGCACATTGCATATACCCCACCACTATTCCTATTTTGATACTTACAGCTGGTGAACACCAGTCTTACAAAGATAAATTTATATTTCAAATGTACTCAACTTTCAACCCAACTCTTTCAATTTAAGGCCACTTATCACAGTAAAACTTATCTTGTCTAGCCTTTCTCCCTTTGCTGTTCTAATATAGCACAAGTTTGTAATGAGAGATTTTTATTTTCTTCAACTTTTGTCCACTATTACAGAATATGCATGTAGAAGCATACACCTTCAACTTAGTAGAAGAAAGCCACCACCGTGTATGGACATGTGAGCAAGGACCAGAAACACTGTGAAGCCTTTCTGAAATCCAGCTAACTCAAAACTCTGAATATAAATTTATGCTTTTATGTCTTAAAAATGAAATCTGGAAATCTGATTTTGTGTGTGTGTGTGTGTGTGTATTCTGATTTGATCATTTAAATTGTGGGTGAAACAAAAAGCCTAACCAGCTACATATATTAAGCCCAATACGGAATCCTGCTGTCCAACTCTCTAGATCCCTCCGCATTCTGTGGGCTATTTAGCTTGTGCTGCACTAGTTTAAAACTCCTTGATGCTATTTCACAGTAAGCAGTGGGGAGCACAGGCTTGCCATGAGTCTCATTTTTACTTCCTCTACTCAACTGAACAAGTTTCTCCTTAAGACAGAACATTCTCACTCAGGGTTGCTAAAGCATTAGCCAATGTGGGAGTTCGGCAATTAGCAAATTGAGAGCCTTCCACTTACTAAATGGGAGGATTTTCTGTGTGGACTTCCAGACAGGTCTGAGCAATCACCGCTAATGCACCCTTTAATTATGTTTTCTGTAGTAGCTGTTTTTGTGTTTGCTTGTAATCAACCTGTGCCCAGCATCATTTCAGCAGCTGCCTTAAAGTACATGCTGTAATCCTCCTCATCCAGTTTGAGTATTTCTGATACCATTATTCACAAAACCTATAAAAATTCAAAGAAGAAAACCTTTCCTGTTCCCCACCACTATCTATATACACAAGCCTCATCATTAACAATGTGGAGTTGCACCTGCCTATTATATCTAACTAGAGCGGGGAGGGAAAAACTACATGAGAACTTGAGAATTTCAGAAAAAAAAAAAAAGTCATTTCATTAGAAAATACTGTCATAGCACTAGGCAACAGCTTGAGAGCCCATGTTCTCTTCTTTCCTCATTGAGCTTCCCTATAACTGAGTGCAGCCAGGAACTCATCTAGTAGAGCTGAAGTCAACATGTCAGTGACAAATTCCATAGAGAGTAGAATGGATTCAGACCCTTGGTGCTATTGCTGACTTCAGTTTCTCCGTGAACCACTAAGAAACACAAGCTTTCTTTTCTAAAGAGCATAACATTCTTAGCAAAGATTTAAACCACTTTACAATTAGCTATAGCTACAACCAAAGTAAATCATGTCTGGGGCAATTCATTAGTGCTTGCACTCCTGTCTGTTCAGGAAAAAGTTGCACAAGGAGGTTTTAAAAAGATAATATTCTGTCTGACCACAAATGAGTTTCCCATCAAAGCAACTCCTAACGAGATTTCATTAACAAGCTCAGCCCTCAGCTATAGTTAGACTACCAGTACCTCTATGTACATTTGTCAAGAGAGAGATGGTGCAGTGGTCTGCGCAAAGAGCCTGCAAATACAGGTCTATGCATTCTAATTCCATCTGTCACCAACCGTCTTGGCGATCTTGAGCTAGACACAAAGTGTTTCGCTTCAATTCCTTCATTTGTATAATGGCAATGATATCTAACTCAGAGGAATGCTGTGAGGATTAATTAGTTAATGTTGGTAAGTGCTTTGAAGATGAAAAGCACTACAGAAGAGATAATCAGTTTTAGTGTCTCTAAAAGCTTTTACCATGTCTGCAGAATTATTTTGGAGTATCACATGAATATTATCTGAGACAATCTGTCATTTACCACATACATCCAGAAAAGAAAATGAGGTTAAAAAAAACCACACAGGTAGACATGCTCCAGAGTGTTAAACCATATAACTTGTTCTAAAATCTATAGGGAGGTTTTAAGAATGATCACAGTGCATGTAATGGCCTTTTCCGAACCCATGTCCATACTGGGTATTCTGCTTTGAATGCTGACTTTACCCAAGAACACTCTATCAAGTGTTGAGAGGCAGAAGATGGAGCCAGGCAGAGCCTGGGAGTGGAGCCAGAGCCCAGGTTCTAATGGTGAAAAGCAGAGACTTGTCTGGCACAGACACCTGAGTATTGCCACCTCGCTCAACAGGAAACACACTAAATGGCTTTGTTGACTTAATTCTTTTTCATTCCTAATTTGAAATGCTGAAGTCACAGTGATTTTCAGTATTTGGTTATATGCATTTGGATGCTCCATCTTTTCCTCTGTATATATATTACAAAGCACTGGGAAATAAAATCCCACTGTCTGAAAAAACGTCTTAGAGGCAAAATAAATATTTAAGTCTTGGCAGATTTACTTTTGTTTGCCTGGAGTCTTCAACATATACATCCCTGAAGCACTGCCTCCCTTAATTTATGTTTTCTCCCAGTAATCAAAATGGAAGTTTTAAACAAAAGAGTCTGGACAGCTTTACACTGTCCACTTACGCTTTGCTAAGTCAGCCAGGATATGCCAGCATAGATGGTCGGAAAACTCACAATTAAAAAAAAAATGCCTGTACATCAACTCCACCTTATTCAGTTGTTTTCACATCCCAAACAATGTGAGTCATGTTTTTCTCTTTCAGGTTGAAGTAGAACATTTTTCATTAAGAATTTGAAGGACACAGTATTAGGAGAATGTCATCCTGCACATACGCAACTACTTCCTAGCTTTTATGTTTTTCTGACACATTCCTGAATATACTTCTTTTTCAAATGACCATCAGGGGAAAAAAAGAAAGACCAAGAAAAAGGATTAATTCTGAAAGAGACTCTCTACACATGAAGTGACATGACATCAGCACAAAAGCACTGCTACATTACAGTTCAAACACTGTAAAGTGTATACCTTTATTTTATTACAAATTAAATGCAACTATGACTAGGGCTAGCTATGTCAAGAAAGAGCATCGCATTTCCAAAACAAAGTTCAGAATCTTAGTGACCATCTGTAACTACATTACCATTAACACATCAGACAAATCACATTTACCTTTACTCTACAATGCAATATATTTTTGTTCTTGCTTAAAATCACTGCATTTTGCTCTCAGCTCTCCGTCCTATGTGAAATGCCAACATTGGTGGAGCTGAAGGGGAAAACTAGCAAGCATTTCAGCTTGCTCTCCTTAAGGTTTTTTTTTTCCTCCACAATTATTTATGGTTATTCCCTGCTCCCAGAGATTCCACCCACCGATCTCCTGCCACATTCAACATTGTGACACTACACTTCTGTGCTGTGAAATAAGACGGGATGCCTTTATGCTCAGATGTATCCTTTTATAGAAGGCATCTCAACATTTGCAGAAAAAGTTGCACATCTGGAAGGGAAATACTGGGTAAGCAAGACAATCCTTCACTATTTCAAATAACCCCATCCTTACATTCTTTGTAAACAGACACTGTTCTCCCTTAAAATCAGTTATTTCTGCTGCCTCACTGAACCATCACAGGCAACTCTGGGTACTTGAGCACTTGGGCGGAACCAAGCTGAATTACAGCTTGCTGGTCTGCTTTAGTTCTTTTACCAGTGTCTCCTTTCAGGTTAATTGGTTCTTCTTCCTTTCCCAATATTTATTTTTATTGCATTTATAGCATGCCATTATAAATTCAGATCCTTTCTCATTTAGGCCCACTGACTACAGGTCTTTCAGTCTCATTTGCATAACAGTTCATCCATTATCCTAATTGTCACTGTACATTATCTGACCCATTCTTACCCTCCCCCCAAATTTAACACAGAAAAACGCATTGTAGGCGCTGCATTCCAATGCAAGGTCACATTAACACTCGCTTATCTCTTGCAAGTGTTTTACCAATTACACTTGATGGGCAACTGGCACTGGGGGCTCACAGTCCCCACTTCGCAGGCCCAGCTGATGAGCTTCACCCTCCTCACAGAAGCCTTCCTCGATGACATAGGCCAGCTGTGGTACTGCTGGGTGTCCCTTCCACGCCTGTTCCTTCCCATCCCAAAGTCACCCAGCCCTCCTGAGCACTACAAGGACAGCACCTTCTTACTTTACACCA
>PPHD01006322.1:0-18380 GCA_002909625.1 Bambusicola thoracicus
TTTTTTTTTTTTTTTTTTTTTTTTTTAGTGACTATTTAAGCTTTTTTGGAATAGCTCTAGGTTGAACATTCCTCGAGATGTTCAATGCCCAGCTGGATGAGGCCCTGGGCAGACTGATCTAGTGGGTGGCAACCTTGCCCATCACAAGGGAGTTGAAACTAGATGATATTTGAGGTCCCATCCAACCCAGCACTCCTTGATTCTTTGGATTTCAGTCACTGAAATGGTTTTAAAATGGATTATGCATAGAAATGACCTCTGGTTGCTCTTAAGACATTTTAATTCATTCAGATTTCAGTGTAATGTAGATGATTTTTTCATATACATTGTATTCTCTACTCCAATTAAATAAAGTTTATAAATTTTGAAGTAAACTCCGGTTAAAAAAATGTATAAATAAATAAATACCTTTGGGAGGAGGTTTCTTTTCAGTTCTTTCATGTCTTTCAAGTTTGTGTTTCTGAATTACTAGAAATGAGTGCAGTTGTATGTTAGGAAAAGAAAAACACAACAACAACAAAATGAGAAAACTATTGTTAAGACGCAACAACATTCCTGAAAGTTTCATGTTTCTTCATGACTCATGTTATATATATTTTTTTCTAAAATTCCTCTTTTCCTCAGGTTCACAAGGTTAAAAAGCTTCAAAATATCTGCTGAGAACTGCCTAATCAGAAGACAATGCAATCACACAGAAATGAAGATTTTGCGGAATGTTTATATTTTATATTGCTATGTATGTATATTTATGTCATATAAATGACATAAACTTGCTCTACACAAGCTCTGAGCAGACACAGGCTTGTTCTGCCTGTGTTCATACCAACAGTAATTTGTGTGACTACAGTAGTCTCAGTATTGCAGAAAAAGGGGTTTCTTAGCTTGGACTTGCTATGAATGCAGCCACAAGCCTGGTGCTCACTTCAGTGCTCAGTCTGAGACAGTTTATGTCTGCACAAGTAAGTAAACGTTTTTACACAGTGGATGTCCTGGAAAGGAAGTCAAAACCTCTTAAAGTAACTTCTATCTTTCCTTTTGTGCTTGCTATCCAGACACATTGCTGGATACAAAATAGGCTTGACAGTTAATTGCCCTTCTTTCAAATGATAACAACCACTCTAACTGAATTCCAGCTTGGAATTGCTATCTATATGTCCTATGACTGACATTTTTCTTTATTTTTATGTTAACTATTTCTTAGATGATCTTTTTAAATATAATTCATATTACTGAAATCTTCTGGAATATTTAACAGGGATTGAAGAATTCTTTTTTATTGGGCACAGAAAAAAATGTCCTGACAATGGGGGAAGTAGCTGCAAGTCTTTTCTAGAATATTTGTTCCCTGAAGTTGGCCTAGACTTAAGTATCCTCATTTTCCCGTGATTGTTATTTTTCAGTCTTTTAAGTCTTTATGTCATTACAATTTTTCTCTCTTCAGTGCCACCTAAAGTTTTAACATTTGAATCTATATTCTCTGAACAGATTAAAATCAAACCTAATTATTTCATGTTTCCCAGTATCACCACATTAATTCAAATGCACTAAAAGGCATAATATTAAGATACATTGTATTGTATTTTTTTGTGGCTTAACTGACTAAAATTAAGCAGAGACAGACTAGAATCTAACTTCATTACAGAAATATCTGGTTTCCAAAAAGAAAAAGAAAAAAGAAAAAAAAAAAACAACCAAAAAAAAAACCCAAAAAAACCACGTACGATAATAAAGAATGCTTAAGAGCAAAAAAGTTCAAATACCAAGCAAGGATAAATATAAATTGGAAAAATGAGAGCATGGGGAAAGCTGATTGTATTTTTAAATCCCCCTGGCTGATTACCTCTGTGGATCTAAACAAGGGGACTAAGCAAGAAATATACACTGTAGACTTCACTTAGAGGTTGATTAAGATCTGCTCAAGTAAAAGTGAGAGCATCCACAGGCTGTATTGTGGTCACTAAAACAGTTTTAAACTTTACATACTCATCTTCACATTTCCCCCAAATACATAAGTTATAAAAATCTAAAATTGTACAATATCCAATAAATTCGTATTACCTTTAGGAGGTGCTTTTTTTTCATGCTTTTCTGACTTTTCAGATTTCTCTCTGTGAATCACTAGAAATAAGTAAAAACTGTATTAACTGATGTTAAAAAAGAGAAATGTTGCAAATGTGTGAGAAAAAGAAGAGGATTAAGAACTGCTTAGGCACCATGGTTAACCAGAAAGACTAAATCAGCTGCAGCTGTCTGCTGTTGATGTCAAAACACATGGTTGGAATTGTCAAAGATTCATGTAGTACCTTGGAGGTTTGTCAATGGCTGGGGGAAGAAGGGACCTTCTAGCACAACTGTAATCCAATAACAGAAAGTAACCAAGAAGAGTTATGCATTTTTTATTTTTTTTTAATGGTATACTTTGGTTCATTCTTATTTTTGAGCTTTCCTGTTTACTATTTTGTTGGGTATTTTTTCTGCAGGACTTTCTGAACTACACATAATAACTAACAGTTTTTCCAGCCACGAATGATTAAACACTATAATTAATTACAAATCTAATTGCAATGGCATTATAACTAATGCTCTTTGGGGCTTTTTGTTTGCTTTTAATTTCCACTTCACAAATTGAAATAAAGTACATTAAACTGACAAGCTTTCTGGTTAAAATACACCTGAGTTGCACAGTAGTCATTTAGTGGTGCATGGTTTGAAATATTTTCCAGTGTGGGCTCTGACTATAATTTTTTGTTAGTTTATGTTTACAAAGTAACCTATTCACAGGTGCTCAGAACTGATATCTATACAAATTCTTGTTCACTGACATACCCTACCAGGTTCAGACGTGTGAAAACATTCAGCTACTTGTTTTACTCTGGCATATGAGTTTATGCTGAGAACACAGAAATATATGCATGAGCATTGTTATTTATTTTCCAGGCTTGTGATAATGTTTCAAATGAAATGTAGAATTGATGAAGATAAAGAAATACAAGATAGCAATTTCTTGCAAGTAAATGCTTGAAATATCAGTCCTGGTAATTTCAGTGACTATGGAATAGATCTAGTCAATATTGTAATTAAAATGTTTGTTTCTATTTTCTTGTTTGTGTCTTTATTTATTCCCCACATGGCTTGCTTCATTACATTTGTTTACATTTTCTCTTCTCATGTTAGAGGTTGTTCCTGGATTACCATATTGTTTTAGAAACCATATTTACTGTGAATGCTGGAAATACTCGGAGTACTGAGAAATTACAGTAATCTAGAGTATACAATACATTCTTTCTCTAAAAAATACAACAACAACAAAAAACCAAACAAACAAACTAACTAACAGAACAGTGCACACACACAAAAAAGGAAAAACAAGAGAAAGAACAACCTAAATATAACAGACAAAGGAAACACAAAAAGTGCATGAAAAAAAGTATACAAAATTCTTGTCAGTCCATATATTTGCAAACCCTTACACAACTTCATGATTTCCACTCAACGTTCTATCATATTTTTTTCCAATTGCAAAGATATGTGTATAGAATTGAGGTGGAAAATTATTCCTGGGTTATCCCAAAATATGAATCCTAACATCTATACCTGTATGCCTCTCTCTTTTTTCAGGTTTTTCTTGTTTTTCTGATCTGTCTTTGTGTGTCACTAGAAAAGAAGAAAAGTTTTCATATAAAAAGTTGAACAAGAAACTTAAGAATCAAAAATAATTATGCCACGTTATTTGAGATGAAATGACAAATTGTGTTATTACTGTTTTATCCTATGCATATCTGCACAGCATACACCATACACGCTTATTATTAGGCAACAGTAGCTAATAAGTTACTGCTTCCAAATCATAGTAACATTCCCCAACTGTTTTCTACAATATGAACATCTTTTGCAATTGTCTGTCTGTTCCTGAAGGCAGTTTTTCAGAAACTGTCAAGGACAAAGTCAGAGCTCATAGTAAATGCTGCTGCCTGCACTAGAAGCAGAACATCATATGGACCACTCCATTTTCTGTCAGGCAGACTCTCATAAAACTCTGGAATCAATCTTGGAGCATTAGAGTGCCACATGCACAAATGGCACTTCTGTCACATGCCAGCTGGCTTGGGATGGATAACTAGCAATGGATATGGATAGCTAGCAGTAGATATGGATAGCTAGTAACACTAGCTGAGATCACCTGCTGACAAATGATGATCCCAAAGCCATAATTAGCTGCCCAGTGTGTGCAAAGACAAAACTAACATTTTGACAGTGTAAACTGCATTGTGATATTCAGTCATTCATATAATATTTCCCACTCACCTTTCTTAGAATTTCAAACAGCAATTTTCAAGACAATGGAAAATAAGCACGAGGATTTAAGAGCACTTAGAAAAAAACAGCCATAAAACTGCAGGCTGGCTTTAATTATATCTCCTGCGGGGATTTCATCCCAGTTGAGTAAAGCTCCTTTGCCAAACATGAGCAAATAAGGAAGATCTCTAATAGTAGCTTGAATTTCATGTCTGACTGGAAGCAAAAGAAGAGCAGGGAACACTCGCTCTCATGTTTTTTTTAGCAGTACAGCAATGGAATACCTCAGAGTGAGCTCCTGACATAGCTGACTGAGTCATTTTTAACGGCAGCTATTTATTCTCTGTGTCATTAGATAACTTTTCTAAACAAAACTAGGGAGAAGTTGATTAACGGCTGTTTACAAGGGTGGATAGTGATAGGACAAGGGGGAATGATCTTAAACTGAGACAGGGGAGGTTTAGGTTAGGTATTAGAAGGAAGTTTTTCACACAGGGGTGGTGATGCTCTGGAACAGGTTGCCCAAGGAGGCTGTGGATGCCCCATCCCTGGATGCACTCAAGGCCAGGCTGGATGTGGCTCTGGGCACCCTGGTCTAGTGGCTGGCGACCCTGCAAATAGCAGAGGGGTTAAAACTACATGATCTTTGAGGTCCTTTTCAACACAGGCCGTTCTATGATTCTGTGATTAGAAATTAGACTAGGATGCTATTTACTCTCTCCATATGCTAATCTTGGAAAGAGAATGCATGAAAAGTAGAAAATAATCATTTAAAATACAGGGATTCAGTGAAAATTTTGGGTTTCTCCAGGCATTCTACAATCAAATGAGCCTTAGAAAGGCACATACTTACAGTCATAATTTTAAAATAAAATGTACCATCTAAATCAATCTTAGTAAAGTGAATGCAGAATACCTCTATCAACAGTAGCATTACTGGAGTAATTGTAGCAATAGTTCACTAGACAAAACTAAGGAATTACAGAAGCATAAAAATCCTTACTCTTCTTCATTTTCTCAGGTTCTTCATTTTTCCCTGTCCTTAGAAACATTTAAAAACATTAAATTTTATTCTCATTCAAAGGAAATAAAAGATTTTCACGTTTTCTACAAAAAATAGAAGTCTTAATGAAACATTCATGTTGTAACATGAGACATGATAGTCTTTGATCTGTCATTTTGCCAAATCTCAGAAAAATATTCTCTTGTTACAACTATTCCATTTTCTAGTAATAAACATTCACTCTAATAGACACCTGAAGTTATGTGCTTGCCGTTAACCTCTAGTCAGGCTTTCTAACACTTGATATTTTGAATTATTTATAAAAAATGGAAAAGCTCCAGTTGGAGACAACTAGAAAGATCTAGTCAAGCACAAATTTCAGGAAGTACATATTCACTTTGTTTGTGAGAGTTGTCTTCTTATTCTGAAATAAATTAGCAGTGGCTAGATCTTATTAGTCTTTCCTTATTTTGGATGATTCTTTATGGCCATACACCTCTTTGTTCTTCTAAAATGGGTTTCTTCCTCCAGTCTGACACTTTATTAATCAAAGTTTTATGTAAAAGTCATGTTCACAGAAGGCTTGTAGTGTTTTGACAAGTAGGCAGGTTTCAGCAAAATAGTGGCCTTCACTAACAGCAAATCAACGCATTCTCTCTAATGCTCTTCCTTTATTATGTCCAAAATGAGTCTGTGGAAAAAATTTATTAAAGGCAATCCTCATGCCATGTATGTTGTGATTTAGTCATTACATTTTGCTCAGAATCATGCCTAAAGAAAAATATTTTTCTTGGATTTATTCAATAAGAATGAAGGGCACATATTTATGCTTTGGGCATAATTTACGTAAGTAAAAAATACAGTAAAAAGTTACTCATTAATTTATGAATATAATTTTAGCTTTTCTATAGAGTGCTGAATCCAAAGTGCCTTTAAAGTCCTCATTCTCCTTCCAACAGGCTTTCACAGCACCTTCTCCACTCTTAAACATAATTGGGATTTACAGAAGGGTCTAAGAGTCAACAAATCTGGTAGTTTTGAGGCTTTAATAAAAAGAAAAAAAGATCAAGTGTTAAATACATACCTTTCAGATGTTCCTTCCTTTCATTTCTTTCTTGTTTTTGTGGCTTTTCTCTGTGAATTACTTGAAATATAAAAACAGAAAATTAAATGGTAAATCTGTAGTCTCCAGGTATTGTGTACACATTTCATTCTACAAAATTAATCAAGGAAAATTTTTGTAAAAGCAAAAAATGAATTTTATCTCTGAGTAACAGACCCTGGATCTTGTATAGAACGTCTCAATGTCAATTATTCAATTCCAGGAGCAAGAGAAATATTTTTTCTTTGAGTAAGTCTTCAGATTTTGGATCACAATTTGGCAACAAATGTAATTATTCAGCATCTTTCATATATAGGATTCTGTTTAGTTCCATTACACGAGCACAGTGGCTCTAGGATTTCAGATGGAAGAAATTATTTTCATTTCTTGTCAGCACTGCTTTCTACTATTATTAATAAATGTCTAGCATATTGCTTTCCATGCTCTTTTTTTTTTTATTTTTAGATTTACTTCAGCCACAAGATGTATTAATAGGAATATGTCTCTTTTAATAAAAAAAGTAATTTCAGGAGGAACAGTTGTTGAAAGAAATCAGGTATATGTCCAGCTAGAAGCAGGCAAATTTGGATCCCTGCATACTCTATTGTCCACTTAACTTTTAGACTGTGTTTATGGACATGGTTGTAACCCACATCCTAATGATTTAGATAAACATATTCCTTGTCAAACTTCACTTCTAAAAGACCAGAGCTTTTGCCAGTTTCAATGGGGAATTGTTTTCTTTGCAATACTCAAGATTTTGTACTCAAGTAAACCATAAAAAACATAACCCTGGTTAGAAGACAACTGTGAGTTTTATACACAAACACAGTAATATTTTTGCATACACTCATTTCACCAGTTTGGAAGCAAATATAATTTTATAGAGGTGCAAGCATATTTCTTCTTGGTTAAATATTTCCTCATTAAATTTAGGTTCATGTCTTTAGGAAAAATCATTCCAAACTTCACTAATTTCAGTATGTCTTTGCATGTATTTGCATTACTGAAATACATTTCCTGTCAAAATAGGTAAATAGTTGCTGATAACAATTAGCAATACTGTAGAAACAAACTACAAGAAAAATTTTTTAAAGCCTTTAAGGAATGTGGACAGTTAATTTACACTAAAAACCAGGCTGTGAAGAAAACAGCAGCAATATGTTATTGCACGAAGGACAGGCTGGCTCATTCAATTACTTTAGGACATCTAATAGCATACGTAAGAAAAACACTCTGATTTTTCCTTGTATCCAGAAGGTCTTAGGCTATGAATTTTTTGCAGAAATTGCAGCATGCTGTTACATGTTACATCTATATTAGCAAGTGAAAGCACTGTGCAAAATACTTCAAGCCAGCATGCTGTCAATTTTGGATGGGTCAGGTAAACAATTTCGAAATAGCTCTGTGATAGTCAGTGGTACTTGTTAGTTAAACGTGAACTTTTGTTTTCCCCTCCAAATGCTTTTATATTCAGTTTTACATATAATCCTGAAGCCTCTGTCATAAACAATACTTCCTTGTCTATAAGTTTTTTCCAGATTTAGATACCTGGATATCTATTTTTTGGTAAATGTCTTAATGTATGCCATTTCTCAAGCCCCCAGAGATTAGGTGGAAGAATTATGTTAGAATTAGAGATAAGCCAAGTTGGCCATATGGTGAAGTTTCTAAGAAACAAACTAGAGTTAATAAAAATATTTTTGGATATATAAAAAATATGAGATACTATATAAAATCGTTTTAAAGTCAGTGAAGTCAAGCACTCTTCAGCTGAAAAATGCTGAATCTACACCTTTCTGTTCTACTTTCATTCACTGTTTTATTTGGTTTATGGCACACTTTGTAATTAAAATATCACATCTTTTGTTTTTCTTGATAAGATATTGGATTCATCTAGAAAACAAAAATAAGAAGAATGAAATATGTTTTTGTAACACATGCCTAAGCTGAAATTTTTCCACAACTTTAAGACTTTAAGAAATTTGTTTGGACTTCCTTGTAAATACAAACAAACAAACAAACAGACAAAAAAAAAAAACAAAACACCATAAAAAGCATAAGCTCAGAATGGGCTGGTGGTAGAACTGAATAAAATATAATACCCCAACATAGTGCTCACTAACCTAGATATTTTGGAAATTGCTGACACATTTTTACATGAGTTTGACTGAAAATTCAGCCTGAGGCAAAAAGCCAAGCAAAAAAAAATTATCCTCAATGATGGGAGTATGGTAAATTTATAAATAAACTAAAATAGAAGCTTATAATGGAAAGTTTTAAGGCAATTTAACAGTGTATTCTGAGTTTAATCATATAAGAATATTGCTATTTATTTCACATAAAATTAAAAACAAGAAGTGTAACATATATGTGGGTTTTCCAAATTTAAATCGTTTAGTATTATATTTGATTTAGCACCAAATGGAAGACATAGTGAAGGGAAATTAGATTGTTTTTCTTAATTAGTATGTCTGAGACAGAGTATTGGATAACATCTCCAACCTCAGAAAAAATATGTGCAAAAAGAAGAGATGAGGAGGAACTGATTCCACACTTGATCTAAGTAAAAATAATTTCCAGCTGAGTCTTTGTCCACTTCTTAGTATAAGGCTAAGTGATGAGTGCAACAAGCATAAAGTGGAGATTGCTTGTTCCAGCTAACTAAGTGCTTGTCCTCAGAGCAGCACTCACAAAAGTTAAATGGACTAATACAATGAAGTTATAATGCATTAGTCAGAGAGCATTAAATCTCTGTGTAAACGCTTTCATTCAGAAACCAAGTAATCTTAGATGGCTCTAACATTCTTCTTGAAGAAATCCTCAATTTAAAGTTAGGTTTAAATGCAGCAGTCAGAGGGTTTTACTACCATCTGAACTTTACCCTACGCTGCCCTCAACCCATATCTAGAAGGAGGTGTCCCTGCCTATGGCAGGGGGATTGAAACTTAAAGGTCCCTTCCAACCCAAGCCATTCTATGATTCTGTGAAATGTAGAAGTAATATTTTCAGGACCAGATTGGAGAGAACTTCGAGCAACATTGTCTAGTGAAGCGTTTCCATGCCCATTGCAGGGAGGTTGGAACTAGGTGGTATTGAAGGATGCTTTCAACCCAAAACATTCTGTGATTCTATGCAATATTAGAAACAAAAGTAAAGTCAAAAGTAAAGTAACAATACAAAAAATTGTCCTCTGCTTCAGTAGAGCATATACTTAAAAAAGCATTATAAGACTGCAAAAAGAGACTTAACTGATGATATACCAATGCCTTTCTTTCTGGAATCTGATAATGTTTTTGTGATCATCTTTGCCACAGTAACATTCCTCCATGTAAAGCAAAACATTTCTGTACAGATGATACTGTGCACAAGAGGCTGTTTTGATCAAGGCTGCAGTTTCATCTGTATTTTTAGAACACAGATTTTGAAAAGTCCCTAACTAGGATCCTTTGCTAATGGATCTCAGTTAGTTATTACTCAGCTAACCCAGTGGCATCCTAAGAAATTCATTTCCATACTACATGATTTATAAAGTACTTGGGAAGAGATTCTAGACACTTCACATGACCCTGATTAGCACAGGGCTGGAAAGTTACCACTAGAGTTGTAAAATACTATAAAAACCTATAAAGAAATTATATGTATATATAAAGGATATAATCACATAAGGGAGAGTGTATGCATATACACATTACTTTTAATAAGACTCCCATTGGTTCCTCCTGCCATTACTAAGTACAGCATTGGTACATGAGAGAGATGCTCATCAAATTTTATTTGACCTAAACTTTCCAGTGGAGGTTTCATTATGCAAAAAATCTGCACATATCCCAGGAAACATATTTGTTTATCTGAGCTCTGAAAATCAGTTCAAACCAGATCCTCTGTGGATTTTTGGAAAGTGCCAGTTAGAGGACATAAAACACTCAAAAAAGTAGGTTCTTATAATGGAGGTTTTTCTTATCTCTCATACACACCTTGCTCACTCTTAACTATGCCTAACTTGGATGGCACCCACTGGTTTATAAATATACGTTCTTTCTTGTCCAACACACTTAATGTATTTTGCACCAGAGGAAGTTTGTCTGCACTCTACCTTCTTGCACCTTTGCAACTTTGCACCTTTGCAACTTTGCATCCAGGACTCCTGGATAAGTTTGGACAAGATAATTTTATTATGAATTTGAGTTTGCAATATAACCCCACAGATTTAAAATGACACTATTTGTTAATACCAAGGCATAAATGAAGTTTTCATTATTTATAGTCTGCGCCAACTAATCTCTGGATTATTTTATAATATAATAATGGTAATATATGAAGTTGGCAAATACAGCATATGTTACAGACATGTATGTATGTACATAGATAAACAAAGAATTACCTTTCGGTGTTGTTCGTTTTTCATATCTCTCTGTTTTCTCTTTATGAATTTCTGAAAACAAAGCAATGAAGAATTTAATCATGAATATTAAAGTAATTTTAACACAAGAAAGTATCAGATGAATTATTTAAAAAAAATAGCTAAGTGGTCAAATAATATATCATGGTCATGACTTTATCATCTGCATAATCTTAATTATATACAATAAAACTCATTTATCAGTGTATACATCATTTTTCATTTACATATGCCTATACATATATATATACACGCACATACAAAATATGTAGACAAAAATCACAACAGTAAATTACATTAATAATCATTCTGATTTAAATTGAGCAGTAGTAGTGCTTTTGAGGTCAAGAACAAGTTGTGCTCATCAGCAACAGCTATATAACAACGTACATTGGTTACGAATCAGAAAAAAACATGCTTTTATTAAGCATTTTTCTCTATATATCTCTAGTTGCTTGCCAGGATTAGTATTCTGTATTTTACAAATTAACTTTCAAAGGTAAAGTTAATTCAAAGATAATGATGTTTTCACTACATATTCTAGATCTTTAAAGCTCAAATTCTCAGTTGGTTACTTCAACTCACAATAAAAGATAGACTCAGTGCTGTACACAAATTACAAACAGACATAAAAGTTGCTGGGTTAGGGATCAGAGTTTCTGGGAATTACTCATTTTAATCATGCTCTATACTAAAGTCCATTTCATAAATCCCTTAGCTAAGAACTGCCTTGTTAGAAGAGAAAGTGGTACAGTATTTATCTGTCCTTGCTACATCACCCCTTATAAATAAAATTTCTCACCTGTGACATTGACATTGTTATTACTGCTATACACCTTCATAGTTATTTTTTCTACAGTCCTTTTTGTGCCAAAACGACAATAACATAGAAAATGAATAATGTGGAATTTAGGAAAAACAAACCAGATTTAAATCAAGCTTTCATAATGTTGTTTGCTTTCAGTGGTAGAAATTTAAAGGCCATTTATTAGAGGTGTCAGATAAATTCATAAGATTAAACAGAGCATCTGGTTTATGGTAATATGCATATTTTCCTGCAGTGGAAAACTGGTATAAAACACTGGATCAAACAGATCTTTGAAAAAATCAAATACAAATCTCACCAGAGTCCATTATTTCCATTTTTTAAGGGTGAGATTTGATCTTTAGATTCTAAATAACATGTGTTCTGGCCCTCAAAGTAAAACAACAGATCAAAAAACTGCACATATTACATCTCAACTCTAAGGAGCTACTCTAATGTTTCTTAAAGAGAGTAGAAATATTCTATTTATCCCACTAGTTATTTGCTCCAGTTGTAACAGAACATACATTGCCAAAGAGATACAGTAGCAAATGTTATTTTCTCTTTTCAACATTGATCTGTGCATTATAAATAAATACAGAATATTTTTATTGGATGGTGTAAGTCATCTAAAATAAAGATTTTGCCTTGTTCACAAGAAACAACTATACTAAAACATCAGGCTACATAGCCTTCAGAAAGGATATTATTTCATGGAGATAAAGGATGTCAAAGGACAAAATATGTATTACTGTTAGCTGCCTATGTATGGCAGCATAACTAAGCTAATTATACGATGTCAATGAGCCAAAAGGACTTTTGTTCTATTTTTGTCTTGTATTTTGCAGCTTGGGTGTGTAGTTCATTTTTTGTTCTACAAACCTCAAATGTAGTGATTAGGGAAAAATCATGTTATATTGATTTACTGTATTTCAGCTGAGCTTGGATTATTTTTCTTCATGCAACTATATGAGGATAATTTTTTCATCTACTGAGAGAATCCTATTGCTGGATTTTCAAACATTTCCCCCTTGTTCTGCTTAAAAGGATACTTAAACTAGTTTCTGTAACATAATCATAGAAATAGTGTAAGACAACGCTTATCTGAACTATGGGATTCCTCCCTGGTTCTGAGCGTATCTAAGAAATTCTCCATGCCATTGCTCCAGACTGCCTTCCTTACAATGCTTCTAAGAAAGTTCAGTCACTTCCTTTGCACAACAATGTATATAGGAGTCATATCTCAGCCAGCTCAAAGGTCATTCTACATAAAAAGATATGATTGTGGCCCACAAACTGACAAATCATATTCTACAGGGACAAGTATAAGAATCATAAATCCTTAGAATTAGAAGGCCATCTAGTCCAACTCCCTGCAGTGTACAGGGACATCCAAGCTGAGTGGTGTGATCAATACATCGGAAGGAAGGGAACCCATCCAGGTTTCCCAGAGGGACCTGGAAAGGCTGGAGAAGTGGGCCCATGAGAATCTAATGAAGTTCAACACGGCCAAGTGAAGGGTGCTATACTTGGGCTGGGGCAATCCCAGGTATTTATAAAAACTGGGGGAAGATCTCCTTGAGAGTACCCCATGGAAATGGACTTGGGCATCCTGGTAGATGAGAAGCTGGACATAAGCCAGCAGAGTGTGCATGCAGCCCAGAAGGCCAACTACATTGTGAGCTGCATTAAAAGGGGAGTGAACAGCAGGGCTTGAACCTTGGAAGGGTTCATTCACAATCTCTCTCAGCAATCTGTTCCTCTGTCTCACCACCCTCGCTGTAAAAAAACCTACCTGTAATGTATTTCTCTGCAAAATGAATGAATGAATGAATAAATGAATAAATAAATAAATAAATATCCTTTTCTTGTAAAAGATGTATAAATCCATACTTTAAAAAAGGAAAAAAGTTAATTTTTTTTTTGTGATTTCAGCAAATTTCTTTTTCTTACTTTTGTCTGCAAAATATATATGGAACAATGACTGTAGAGGTAGCTATCTAAATCAGCTTCATATTTTGTCAGTAATTAATTTTATTGACACAAGCACTGCAGTAGTGTACATAAAGTGATGATTACTAGACAGCAACAGTGAGTATTTCACCTAATTTTCTGCTACAGTTAGGATTCCATATATTGCAGAAAACTCTACAGTAATTCCTTTAAGTACCTTCATAGTACATATGTACATAGTACATAAGTGTATATATGTATTTTTATATACTGCAAAATATACCATCATTAAGATCTCTTCACTAACTTCCCATTATACTTAGAACTATCATGAAGTACTATAACCTGGACGACATCAATTCTAATGCATTACACCATAAATTTTCCCAGCAGAAGTAAATCTAGTTTCAATATATGCTGATCTTGATTAATCTACAAGACAGAAAGTAGAGACTGTTAGCTAACTCCAAAAGATTTAAAATAAATAAACACATTAGATTATTCTACCAATGTTTTTCTCTGATCAAAGTTTTGATACTGCCTCATCCTTTATGACAAAGAGCTTTAATTTTCTAGTAATCACAACGTATCTTATTGCTGAGTTGACAAAGTGGCTATAATATCAGAGAAGACTTACATGGCCAGTTTAGAGTACATAATTTATCTCTATCGATGTGACACATTGTTAATAAATCCTAAATATTATGAATTCATGTTTAGAAAAATGACAGAATCAAGTAGCAGCGAGGATAATCTTCATCACCACGGCAACCATCCTGATTCTTCATGAGATGTCAGCACGGTTTATTACATTATTGCAAGGGAGTATGTATTTTAAAGCTGTATTTTATTGTTTTCTTTTTTATTTATCAGGCAGATGTGAAAATTATCTTTCCCTTTTATTTCTTGGATTTTGAATGGATAAGTACTTTATCTTGCTAATTATGGGTATTGACTGACACCAGTTTCTCTAGACACTGAGTGTTGATTGCATATACAGAACATACATGGCTTCTTGTTTTAAATGACTTCTGGAAGGGAAGCTAGTAGACCTCTTACTGACCATTTAAAGATACTTAAAGGAGATAGAGACAGCTATACTTTTAGCAGGCCAATATATCTATACACTATTGATCCAGAACAGACTCTCAAAGTCTGGTGAGGAGCTGTATTGCAGGCAGCTTTACTGAAAATCCCTGCTGAAAACACACTTTTGACATTATCTTCACCCACCCCTCACTAAGCTAATTTCTACTATCAGCAGTTTGCAGTGTCTAGCAGCAGCCTGGCACTGGCCATGCACTGTGAAGCCCCAGGTATGGGAAAATCTGGGTTGGAAAAAGAGAAAAAGAATGCAGTCCTCTGACACAGCATGGGCTCAGCGATCTGTGAATTTACTAGAGCATGACTGAAAAAACACCACCCCTGCATGGCTTAGCGCAAAGAGATTCTTATGTTTCCATCAACACAGTTCCCTTCTTCATCGGCTTTTGTCTGCTCTGCTGTTGCTGACTTTGTATTTTGCTGGTTACTTTGTGAGTTTGGTTTGGATTGTTGTTGTTGTTGTTTTCTTTTGTTTGTTTTAAGGTATATGTCACCTGTAAGGTGGAAAATGAGCTGGAAGAGCAGTTTAGGAGCAGTCTTAGCAAGGCCTATTTGCTTTTCACAGCTTTTCTGGTTAACGGGGGCTAAGGCTCACAGGTGCTGCTGTAATACAATACTGTAAGAATAGCCTAAAATAAAACTATAAAATAAAATAATAATTCTATATATTATTCTATGTTAAAAAGAGAAAATAACAAACGTCAAAGTGTCAGTGGCAAAAGAGCTAAAGTGAGGAAGAAATGAATTATTATTCCCATCTGAAAACACAAGATAAATTTACTCAATGTAACTCAGGAAGTCAGCAAAAGCACTGGGAATTTAACTCTGATGCTGATATTTATTATTATCTCCTGATGTTTAAGCAATCCTTTTTATACTTAAATATCATGGTAAGCATGAAATAAGGTTCAGCATCTCTACTGTTTAAAAGTATAGTTAAACTGATGGAATTTCATTTGAAATGATGATACTCTTTTTTAATTCTTTCCTAAGGATATTTTACCAGTTGGTTTTCTTTTTCATATTCACTCACAGGAAACACAGCAGTATGCACCTTTAGTGCTTTGACAGTCATAAATATTGAAGTGTGAAAAGGAGAATGAGTCCTACTCACAGTTCTGATGTACCAGAGGTTAATAATTTGCTTTTGAGAAGTCAAAACCCTTACATCTATTGCCAGCAATTTAATGGGACTATATCCTTGCTAGTTTATCAAGACTAATTAGTAGCAGGCAGCTGATTATCCTGAAGAGATGATGGAAACAGATACTGAGGGCAAGGCAAGAGTGAGTGGTGTTAAGAGCTTTAGAAGATGAGAGGAATGTCATTTCTAATATGTTTCTTGATGCTGTCTGTATGAAGAATTATAGTCAACTCTCCTGCTGCTGTTACCCTCAGGAGAAATTTGCAATTGTGCAGCTGATGTATATTTTTAATTTAGATAGTACCAGCTGGTGAGTGTGACAGTTATCCTTATGGGGCTAGGAGGAGAATAAACGAATTTGTGTGTCTGAGCATCTTCTAGCTAACTACTAATACATCATGTAGCTGTATAGTCTAGGGGGAAAAAAAATTGCAACAGGCATAATTGGGAAAAATATGAAGAAATAATAGGAAATATTTAATTGGGAAATTAAATTGGTGTGTTGT
Organism: Bambusicola thoracicus; assembly: GCA_002909625.1. Taxonomy (NCBI): domain Eukaryota; kingdom Metazoa; phylum Chordata; class Aves; order Galliformes; family Phasianidae; genus Bambusicola; species Bambusicola thoracicus. Next base: position 16,316 of record PPHD01006322.1, read on the forward strand.
ACATATATATCTAGGAACCAAAACCAGTGTAATGCCACAGGAGGTTTTAAGTACTAACATTCACTGTTGAGAAGTCTGAGTGATACATAGGACCAATTTAGGTACTTCCTTAAAGCTTGCTGGTGGTGCAGTCTTATTCATGGTGTTTTCTTAGATCTCATCCGTTCTGCAGATGTACAGAAACTTCAGGTTGGGGTACTGAGCAGCTTCTGAAGTCATGCAAATGCGATAAGAAATTAATTGTCTCTTATCCATGAAAATACTGAAGGGATCGTGTGCTCATCCAGCGTATGAGTTATCAGGCCAAAGTGCCTCTTAAGTACAGTTTCAAAACTGTTTACATAACTCTTCTGAAATCACAACTACAATTTGGAGTGAAAATTAAGATTTATGTATATTATCTGTATAGAATTGTACAGCATCTCTTTCATGTCCCGTGTAAGAGTACTTTCGATAGAAGTCACAGAAGAACATTTCTCATTTTTATTAGCACAAACATTCTGTTCGGTCGGTGTGTATTTACCCAGAAAGTATGTTTTCCTAAACCAGGAAGGTTGCTGCAAATTGATTTTGACTGCTCCGAAACCTATTCAGTGAAGCTTGGCTACTTCACCATAGTTGTCTTTACTTCCTCCTCTTCATAGTTTGTTCTACGTTACTTAAAAGCTATCAGAGGTAGAGAGAATATAACCCTCAAGTATTTCATAACAACTTATCTTGAGTAGCGTACAGCGAGTAGGCTTTCCCACTAAGAAGTTCCTCTTAGAATATAGAGATTTAACTTGCTGATTTATGATTTTTATAATGCCAAAATGTGACAAAAATAAACAGATTAGATTCTAGTTCAGGAGATAATCAGTTGCTTCCACACTATTGTAGTTTCACCAGTCTGTATTATAAATGCATTGTAGATGACCTGTGGAAATCTTCCTCAGCTTGCTAAGAAGTGCTTTGATTCTGTTGTGATATTTTATTTTATTTTATTTTTAGCAGAGTATACATCAAAGGAGACACATTTGAAAGAAGTTATTTTCAGAACAGAGTGTATGCTATTTTCATAACAGCAAAACACCCCAGCCCACATACAGATTTTATTATAAGCTACTCTTCCAAAATCTCCATAGTTCTCTTTTGAGCATTATTTGCGGTTGGACTTGATGATCTTTGAGGTCTTTTCCAGCCTGAGCAATTCTGTGATTCTGTGATTATATTCAAGGCAATTTATTATATCCATATTTTTTACACTGCTATATTTGCAATATCATTACACATTGGTATAGATTAAAATAGCTTTAGAAATCAGTGGTGAGTAGAAGTGTATCACTATTATTGCTGTGGACTTATTAAAACAGTTTTATTGCAAAATCGCTGATGGGTGTCATTGATCTTCCCCCCCCAAACCCTACCCATATTTTATATTTTTTAAATATATTTTGCTATTTTCTTATTTCATTTACCACGGCTGCTTAAAAATTTAATCCTGCATAATGTTTCACTACAAAATTGTCTTTTAGATAAATAATAAAATATTTATTTTTCCTGAAAAACAGAGATGAAAGAAGAAGTTTGATAAAAGCCACCAGAGCTGAAGAATTAGCTGTAAACATGAGAGCTATTATATAGTTTATTAGGAGTTTGTTTATTTGAGGTAAATCCAAATGCTGAACTATGTGCTCCACCATAAAAGGGAATGGTTGTGGTCCTAAGAGACGAAGTCCAGCGTGAAATCTCCAGTTTCCCAGATCACATGGAATGTGATATAGCCCAAACTTTTATTTCAGAGGCATTTTTTTTATGTTTGGAGGGTTTTTCCCCCTCTCATAAAGTTTCAATTTGCAGTTAAAAAATAATTTCTCAAAAGAAAGGTTTTTAGTCATTTGTGCAATTAATGATCTCGCATGCTATAAGCTGCATTAACATATTTCAAGAAGACCATAGATAGACGGTTTTTTTTCTGGAGGAATTTTAGTGACTGGATTTTGGAAAGAATTAAAAGTGGAAGACATTTTACACAAGTAGTTTCTATTCTATTACAAGTATACAAATATGCTAAGACTCCCCTCAC
>PPHD01006323.1:0-24738 GCA_002909625.1 Bambusicola thoracicus
CCCTGAACATCCTAAGGTGGAAAAAATTAAAGGGATTTTTTTAATATTCTTCAACTTAAGCACATAAAAGTGCCATGACAGAATCCCTGATTCAGACTCAGCTCTACACTGTACTTCAGAGATGTGCAGTTTACTGTCAAACTGTCCTGAAAAGAAAACCTATAGGACATAACACTCAGAGGAAGTATATTCTGTTGGGATCTTCCTGTTGAAGCTTATATCAAAAAAAGCATACCATTTCCATACAACTTACCAGGTACTCAGGCATGGATCATTGGTCTATATCTGAAGGAACACTTTGAGACTACTAGAGAATATCATGGTATTTTATTGAAAGAAAGTGATAAATTTTCAGTAACTTGACAGGTAAGTTCCACACCAAAGGGATGTCCTCACAGTGCTTTTAATGATTTCCCATTCAATACTGCATGGTTGTAAAAACACATGAGTTAAACGTGACAGCAATAAAACTACAGCAATTCAATTAATTTAAGAAAAAAAAAAGGTGTGTTCCTTCATAAGAAAACGTAGTCCTAACTCTTAACCACCAGTTACTAGTATAACAATGCATGAATTTTTGCCTAGACTTGCCTAGTCCTCACGCAGCAGTATGCTGTGCTATTTGATTTGTCTACATCTCCAGAGACAAGGCTCACTATACAAAGACATGTAATACCTACTACAATATTCTCATTGTCCATTGACACAGGAACATTATACTTTCCTTCGTATAGATCACATCACAAAACTGACAAACAGAATGAGCCCTTGTTAAACATCGCTTAATGCAACATCCTTGTATGCCCAAGACAGCAATGGAAGCCTGATATGTTGGGATAGCTTGTCATCTTAGTCCCTCAGAGATTCTGATGCTGTCATCAGCTGTCACACTATAAGACAGGTGTTTTTCTTATTAAAATTCATTGCTGGCAATACAGATCAGGAAAATGTGCTTCTGTAAATAAGAGATTGAGTTTCTACTACATAATGCTAATTCATAGCGAGAACTCGAAGACATCTGCATCTGCAAAGAAAACTTCTGTCATACAACCAAGATGGTAGATGCACCATTTCATAGACTAATAGAATGGTTTGGGCTGGAAGGGACCTTTAAGATCATCTAGCTCCAACCCCACTGCTATAGGCAGGGACACCTCCCTCTACATCAGGTTGCTCAAAGTCCCATCCAGCCTGGCCTTGAATGCTTCCAAGGAGGGGGCATCCACAAACTCTCTGGGCAACCTGTTCCAGTGTCTCACTACCCTCACAGTAAAGAATTTCTTCCTAATATCTAGTCTAAATCTACCCTCCTCCAGTTTAAAGCCATTTCCCCTTGCCTTGTCACTATATGCACTTACGAAAAGTCCCTCCCCAGCTTTTCTGTAGGTCTTCTTCAGGTACTGGAAGGCCACTATAACGTCCCCCCAGAGCCTTCTCCAGGCTGAGGAGCCCCAGCCCTCTGATCATCTTCATGGCCCTCTTCTGGATCCACTCCAACAGCTCCATATCCTTCTTGTGCTAGGGACCCCAGAAGTGGATGCAGTACTCCAGTTGAGGTCTCACGAGAGTAGAGTAGAGGGGCAGAACCACCTTCTTCAATCTGCTGGTCACACTCCTCTTGATGCAGCCCAGGATACAGTTGATCTTCTGGGTTGCAAACACACATTGTAAGCACATGTTGAGTCTTTCGTCAACCTATACCCCCAAATCCTTCTCCTGAGGGCTGTTCTCAAGCCATTCTCCACCCAATCTGTATCTTTGCTTGGAAAACCCTATCTGTGCTTTCTGTAGAAAAGATTTTATTTTGCCACATTTAATATGAGGGTGGCAACTGGACCTTACACCTTCTGCAAATCTTCATCTACCTCAGTAAATACATTTTTAAAATTGTTTTTAAAAAGCTCCCTATTGGCTAAGTACTGACAAAGAAGTAACATCAAGGTCTCAAAAGTTTCACAGATAGACTATAGTCTCTAGATCTTTTGTCTCTTTCTTGATAACGTTAAAATAAAAAACACTGAAGCTAAATGTCCTCAATTAGAATTTAATCTACACAAATCAACTGTATTTAATACAAAAAACACATCTGTGTTCTTGTATTTGTTCTACCTCATCCCACTCTTTCAGAGTATCCTCTTTGTGTTTTAAGGCATTACAGTCTATCTCCAATTAGTGATATCAAATGAGCTGATAGATCTATAAGCTGATAGACTTTCTGCCTATCAATAATAATAATAAAGTAAAAACTAGCAGGCATAAGAAAACAAACTTCTCTTAGCCAGTCCTGAATGCATTTCCCCTCTAGCTTGGGAATCCATCTCTACATCTTGAAGAGACAAAGTATTTCTGTTTATGTGATACAACCTGCAATTTATGATTGGTTTATAATAAAAAGTTACCTTTGCATATAATCCAGTGACAGTACTTGTGTATCGTCTGCTGAAAATCTGTATGTACTGAACAGTTTAAGTATAGTTAGGTTCCATAAAGCATTGTAAGCAAAGCTTTTGAAGCATACGATAAGATATATACAGCATGAATATGGGGAATTACAGACCATCATGCTAAAATTTTGTTGAGTCTCCAGAGTATACCAGCCCATCCAAAAGCCAACTTTTTCTTTTATTTTTAAGTGTAAGTAGGATTTTAAAAGTCCAAAACTATTTGAATGAAGAAATCAAAGATTTGGGTAGCACATCAAAGATTTGGGAAGAACAGTATAACACTAAAATGTAGATGTCTTCCAAATGCAATACTCGTTTCAATATAAAGCCAAAATTAGATTATTATGAATTTCACTTAAATTAGAATATAGACATGAGCATAACCAATATAACACCGTAATCACACCTCAACTACTTAGTAATAGAAAGACTAGCAGATATCTTAAAGATCAACAAGAAATAACAGCCATCAGATTTTAAATGTAAATGAAACCTATCCTCGCAATTTAACGGTGTGAAGACATGGAACTTGAACTGACTGCAAGTGAAGGAGCCTTGTAGTGAATACACTCACAGCTAAAGAGTAAAAAGCACCTGTCACTGTTTGCATCCACCCTAGAGGATGTGGTACTGATAACAACAGTATTATCCCCTGAGGTGGGGAAAAAACAACAGAGATGAGCCCACTCTCCAATATGCAGAAAGCAGCCGTCCCATCTCCATAGCCTCCAGGCTCACAGGACATACCCAGGAATACCGCCTGGCTCTTCTCAACAAAACTTCCTGGCTTGCATTGCCACACTTTGAAATGCAGCCAGGCCAGCACACCATGTCTCCAAGTGCAGTAATGGGAAGCAAATGGGGAGAAATAGAGCAAGATCTAAAACAAGAGAAAACAAGCACGAAGCTGGAATCCTCAAGGATACAGACACCCAGTGGAAAACCTTTTTTGAGCTTTACTAGTGACTGACAATATGCCACAGCAGTGTTTATCTCAGTCTATTTGCACCGACCTAAAATTAAATGTTTTACAGTCCATCTGGTATTTGTTTACATTGATGGCATGCCTTATTATTATATAATTTGGCTTATTGGATCAGAAGCAATTTTTAAAAAACGACAGCCTATCTCAAAAGGCACTTCATTTATTGAGGGAACTGCAACATGAATTATTGACTAGGTACATTTGCTTGCTGATAACGAAGTATGAGAAATACAACTCTTTTAATGTCGAGAGTAAGAATGTTTAATAAACTACCACAGAGTGGGTGTGCTCTAGGAATAAATGATCCAAATTTGAAGGTTTTAATTAAATAGAAATTTCATTTCGTGCAGGCAGTTATTCAATTAATTGCACCCAGAGATTAGCAAGACCTGCTAGCACATAATCAGCGTGCAAAGCTGGGAATGCGTTATTCCATACAGTTTATATTTCTAGAATCACCCTGGCTTCAGGATGGAGAGTTGTGGAACAACTTATATTTGTACATAGCATTTCCATCCACTTCGACTTCTGTAAAAGTGCCTCTTCATGCTGATAACCCTTCAGTGCTAGGACCATGTGCAAGTCTGTAAGAAAGTACCACCTTGTAATGGATCTGTAACTGGATATGAAGTTGACCATAAACATTAAAATTAAGGGTCTGTATACCTAATTAACAATTTCTTAAATACTGATCATTAAATGGCAAACTGAGAAGGAATGGTATTACAAATGGGGACCAAAGCAAACAACAGGCCACAACCCTCAGTCTCAAGTCCTGTCTGCACAACAGCTTCCACACTGTTTGGGAAATTCATAGAGTCGCAAATTCATTAAGATCATCTAGTCACCTCTAAGATCATCTAGTCCAACCACCCACCTACCATCAGTATTGCCTACTGAACCATACCTCTAAGTTCTACATCTACATGTTTCTTGAACACCTTGGTGTATTTACCACCTCTCTGGGCAGACTGTACCAGTGCCTGACTACTATTAGTTCAGAAATAAGGATACCATCTGCATCCTGATAAAATGAAGTCATCCATCATTACAGCTTCTCGGTCTGTTGCTTTTTTTGAATACTGTACAGTCAATGAGATTTACCCATTACAGCCATTAGCTGTAAAAAGCTGTAAAAAGTTCTAAAACTGTAATTTTAGATTTCTATTGACAGCCTCACCCATTGAAAATACTTTATCACTGAAATGTAACTTTTGATATAACGTCCTGTCTCCAGCTTAAGCTCTCTTTTCTGTACATTTTACATCCGGATATCACAAGTTCCCTTTGGTTTGACATTGTCCTTTGCATTTGAAGAACTCCACACGTAAAGTTACTTGTCCACTGTCAGGTGTTCCAGTTTCCACATTTCCTTTCAGACCTCTCATTTTTGCACTTTGGTACACCCAGGTTTTGTGTGCGATTATAATTACTAATTTTATATGACATCTTATTGTTTGGAATCTACTTCTTCACTTAGGTTGGTCTTCTACACCCACTATAATTTTCATCTTATCCTAACATCGAATACATACAGCAAACCTTTTACTAATAATCTTAACAGATTTCTCTGCATGCTCTCAGTGACTGCGTTTCTTGCAGTTTATAGCTCAGTATCAAAAATTAAAACAATCAGTCTTTACAATTTATCAGTTATATTTGGAGCACCAGTATCTCTATGGTCAGGTAATGTAAAGACATTCATTCTTCCATTGAGGAAAAAAGAAGCTGGTGAAATTATAAAATGCAAAAAGCCAAATATACAAATCAGTTCTACTTGGAAAGAATACTTGATTTTATTTAAGGAAAGAAACACAGGATGTTAACAGCACTCAGTGTCTGGGAAAATCAAGAAGGTGCACAGTCACTGAAAACCAAATGAGGTGTGCTGTTTGCTATTCCTACATACATATATATTTCTACACATTAGTCAAAACATTTCAAACTTAAGTATTACTACACAGTTTCTTAAATCAAATGCTGGGCTCCTTTTATTGTTCCCATGGCCATTACTGATATATTAGTCAAGCCACAAAGCAATTTCAAACCTAAGCATTGCCGTACAACTTCGTAAATCAAATGCTGGGCTTCTTTTGTCATGCCCATAGCCAAGTTTATTAGTAAAGCCATAAACCCATCGTTTCATCAATGACTGTTTTTTTTACTAACCTCCAAAATAGTTTATTCTCGTTGTTCATGAACATTCCAAAGCAAGCAGCGTGAAGAACTAATCCCTAACTACTAAGAATTCAAACACTGTATGAACACTGTAATATCCCTAGGCAGATTAAACATTATTTTGGTTTCTGAGTACACATAGAAAAGACAGAATATCCCAAGTTGGAAGGGACAATCAAGTCCAACCCCTGCCTCCACAAAGGACCACCCAAGACCCAAACCCAATACCTGAGAGCGCTGTCCAAACACTCCTTGAGCTCCAGCCCTCGGGGCTGTGTCCACTGCCCTGGGCAGCCCATTCCATGGCCACTGCCCTCTGGTGCAGACCCTGTCCCTCATCCCCAGCTGCCCCTCTCCTGACACAGCTCCATGCCGTTCCCTTGGGCCCTGTCACAGAGCTCAGCGCTGCCCCTCTGCTCCCTGTGAGGAGCTGCAGCCGCCATGAGGCCCTCCCCCAGCTCCTCTGCTCTGGGCTGAGCAAACACAGGGACCTCAGTTGCTCCTTAGACTCTTTGCCATCTGGATCCTTCACCATTTTTATAGTCCTCATTTGGATGCTCCCTAATGGTTTTACGTTGTTTTTGTCCCGTGGCACCCAAACCTTCACACAGTGCTAGAGGTGAGGCTCTACAGAGCAGAGCACAGTGGGACAATTCCTTTCCTTGCCCTGACGCACCACCCCCAGGTATGGCTGGCCGTTTGGGCTGCCAGGGCAGAATGCTGACTCAGATTCCACTTACCACCAGCTAGAATCCCCAGATCCCTTTCCGTGGAGCAGCTCCCCTGCCTCTTGTCTCCAAGTCTATACGTATATCTAGGGTTGACCCATCCCAGGTGCAAAATTCAACACTTGCTCTCATTAAACTTCACATTGTTGGTGACTGCCAAGGCCCCTAATTTGCCAGGATCTCAAGATCTTAGAGAATTTAACAATGCTTAAATATCTTCAAATGCTGATGAGGGAGCTAGAGCACCTCTCATACGAAGAAAGGCTGAGGGAACTGGACTTACTCAGTTTGGAGAAGACTCTGAGGAGATCCTTTTGTGGCCTTCCAGTACTTGCAAGGAACTTGTAAACAGGAGGGGGACCAACTTTTCACACAGGTTGATAGCATAAGGATAAGGGGGGATGGTTTTAAACTAAAGGAGGGGAAATTTAGGTCTGGTATTAGGGGAAAATTATTTACTCAGAGGGCAGTAAGGCCGTGGCACAGGCTGCCCAGACAAGCTGTGGTGCCCCATCCCTGGAGGCACTCAAGGCCAGGTTGGATGGGGCCCTGGGTAGCCTGATCCGGTGGGTGGCAGCCCTGCCCATGGCAGGGGGTTGGAATCAGGTAGGCTTTAAGGTCCCTTCCAACCCAAACCATCCTGTGATTCTATGGTGATGACATTTCACAAGTGAAGTGGATGATTCATTCTCCATTTCCATCAACAAATCACAATTATAGCACCTACAAATATTTTTCAAGATGCTTAATTTTTGAAAGCCCTAACGTATACACCAATGCTGAACAGTTCAGCTCATGATGTAAACAGTTTCTGGTTATTTGAAAGTGAACAGTTCTTAATTAGTATCCTACAAAAACACAGAATATATTTCCTGGGACAAGCTCATTTCAGAGAACAAGGTTGAAACAAATTAGTTGCAAGCCTATATATTTTTCTTCTGCACCAAGTACAATCTCACATATACAAAGGAGTGTGCTTCAAACTATTCTTGGTCAACCATATGTGCCAGTGTTGAAAAAAAAATCAGCAACTATAAAGCAAAGCAGAGTACATGTGCTACTCTCCACAGAGCTGACCAGGACATATTACCACTTAATAATGTTTGTAATACTTGCTGCATAAAAGCATATGATATAAAGTATAAATAATACTTTATGCAGCAAGTATTATTAACATTATTATGATATTAAAACCTATTTATTTTTAATAAATCTTTGAGATATTTTGAGTTGGGACATCTCAGTTGTGAATCAAATACTGACAGACAATGATTACATGGAAGAGACTTATGCCTTCTCAGAAAACTTAGAGACATTATGGGGTACAAGCTAAATACCTCTGCCTCTAGGGTTGGTATTTGTTGTGGGTTTTTTTTATTAAATAATTTTATCTCTGTGTGTTACATTATCACCATCTACTGTTCATTCATCCTTTTTTCTACAGCTTAGTGTTTAAGAACGTAGTTAAATGTCATACTGCTACTAATCTAGATGGATTTTTAGAGAGGAACAAGGCAAGAACTAAATACTTTGGTTATCCTCTATATCTTTTGAAGATTTAATTCCACCAAGCACCAAATTATCTAAACCAGGCATTTTTCTATTCTGATTTAATTACACACATTTGATACATTTGACTTTTAACTGAGCTCTCTAACATTCCCTTTCAGAAACAGCAGCTATTGTTAGAGAAATAAAGGTTGGGTGCAGCATTCTGTATACTCAAACATTATAACGGGATTAAATATTTCTCAGTTAACACGTTGCACATACATTTCTTCAACTTGAAGTCTTCAGCTATAGCATAAGCCATAAAGAATTCTGACTGTGCTGAAACTAGTGTGAATTCACACATCACCACATATCACCCACATATCACCTCATCTACATGCATCAGTTTACAGAAAACAGACAGTTTGGAAGAGCGGGAAGTGGCAAAGGAAAACCAGACACACTGATAATCACTGTAAGAATTCATTCCATAGAAATTCCAACTAAAACATTTTCTGGTGTAAAACATAATTGGTCCTTTACTGAGCATAAACATATTTGTAAGCAGAATTATGTTCCCTTCAATGTTGCAAGGATATTTATGTCAGCAGTATTGTTTCTTCTGTGAAACTAATTCCCATAAGTGATTTAAATACTAATTGCTTCAACTTTAATGAGAAAACTCATTCTTCCTACATGTCTCTTTCCAGCAGGCATCTCCTTCAATGTTTGTTTCTGATATGCATTGAATTATCTACAGCACCAAAAAAAAAAAAAAGCAGAGGAGGCGAGGTGAGGGGAGTGAGTAGGGAGAGATAAAAGGATGGCTTACAGCTTTATAAAAGCTTATTACTGAGCAGTCTACGAGCATAGGCAAAGCAGACCAAGCAATGCTAACTGAGGAAATTAACTGTATATACATCTGTTGTAAGATAAAAATCTTTTAATTCTTTCCAGAGTATGATATTGTGGTCTTAAAAATCCACGAATTGTGTGCAAATCAAAAAGTAACTAACCAGCAACACTGAAAAGATATTTCAGAACACATGAAGGAGACAACAAGTAGGTAAAAGAAACACTGAAGTAGGAATTATATTTACTAATGCGTCACGTAAGTACAACAACAACAAACAGGAAAAAAGGAAGGAAAAATATACACTAATTGTCCAGTAAATTCAGATTTCATTTCACTCATGGCAGTTGTTTTCTAATTACAAGGTGCTGAATGCAACAAAAAGCTAATTCTGCATTGAAAAAACACAATATTCTTGACGCAGACTTCAGAGAAAATACCTTGTTGACACGGACAGCTCCAAAAGTAATGCCTCCTGTTTTATCACATTGGCCCACAACATCAGAGGCAGATGTTGGGTGGTATGGCAGTAGAGAAGGAACCTTTCCACCAATATTCAGTTACATGTTGCAGCCATGTGAAAGATGGCAGCAGAGAGGCAGTCTAATAAAATGGCATCTGACATGGAAGTGCAGATGAAGCGAAGGTGCAAACTGAATTCCCTCATGCAGAAAAAAAATGGTACTCACTAACATTCATCGATGCTTGCTGAATGTTTATGGTGACCAAACAGCAGATGTGGGTGCAGTGAGTTGGTGGGTGGTGCATTTGAGCATTGGTGACAGCAGGTCACCTCTGCTGGGACAGATTTTGATGAGTACAGCATGCAGGCTCTCTTGTTCATCACTGGTGAAACTGCATAGCTAATAGCGGCGTCCATGTTGAAAAATAGCATTTTGTAGCTGAGAATTTGCTCTAACAAACAGTGTTATTGTACTCTTTTATCTGTTGTATTTTCCATGGAAATAAATTGAGTGCATTACTTTTGGAATGACCTACATAGAACAAGCTACAATAGGCAGGCATGTACAAATTCTGCAAAAACTACACAGACTCTTTGAGAGAGGTGGTCACAATTTGGCCTGAAGTAATAATACTGTAACTCTCTATTTTCTTACTAAAATTAGCTTATAACAGCATAAAAATTAAACATCGGTTTCAATAAAATGAATCAGACAGTGGTGATCTCAAGGCATTTGCCTAATTACAAAATCATTAAATTCTGTCTCTGCTGTGCACCTCAAAGCACCAATAATTCACCAGCAATGCCTTAAGCACAACTCTGTGCTCAGCGCTGAAATACTGCTTGTAAACATTACAAAAAAGAATTAAGTCAACCACCAGCCCTACTTGCTGCCTGCACACGAGGTCACAACATAGTGAGTTGTGATCCCCTATGGGAGCTCAGCTTTACGGGGATGGTATATGGAGTAAACTCAATGTCCATTTGTTGGTACACACTTAAACTAAAACTCAAGAGCAGGAGCTAACATTAGGAAGTTTCTGTAAGGACTCAGGCATTTATTTAGGTCTTGACTCCCCTAGCATTCCTCATGGAGTATGAAAATCAGGCTTAGCCAATTGTGTGGAAAGTTTGTGAAGACCAACTTTTTCAGCTACCCTAGTTAAATCAGCAAGAAGTCCCCATCCATGTCACGGTGTTACCTCTCATTTGGGGCTGAGAACAGCTTTGCAACTAAGCAGTGACACAGTGTTCCAAGCCTTCCATCCAGCAGCAGAGGCACACCTGGCTAAAATAAGCAAAAACAGCTCACTGAGAAAAGCTGACGTAAATATAAGTGATGATTGGGAAGGTCCTCTATGAACTGCACCTTTGCTCAGTTTCCAAGGAGATCAAGAATGTCTCTTCACACACCTAAAATGACCTGAAGGATTTTCACTTTCTTTTTTTACTAAATGAGGGAGTCAAGAAAAGGCCAACAACACGATTAGATGAACAAGCAAGCACACAGTGACTGTGAGGGAGTCATTTGTTATTGTTTCAATCAATTTGGTTTCAAACGAGCGTTCCTTTGGAATGCCTTCAGAGAAGCAAAGGGGCAGCAAACAGGGATTTAGTGACAAAGCAATCTGCTGGCTGTCGCTTGGATATTCATGAGTTACAAAACTCTTCCGCCTTTAGATTTTATTTCATTTGTAATAAGAAATCATAAATAATTGAAAGCCATGTGATAAATTATTCAGCTAAGTGCGCAGTTTCCAAGGAATCCAAGCGTGAGCCTGGATTAATGGCATTATGCAAGGCAGGCGCAGAAGCTGGCTGACACCCCACAACTACCACCCACAGGAGAAGTCCGGGGAGCCTGGAGCATCCCAGTGTGTGCCTTCCACCATGGGCACCTGTAAGCACCTGATGAATATGGATGAGTCAGAAGTCCCTACCCGCCTACTGCGTACTTCAGCTGCTTGCCTACGCAGGGCTATGAGCAAGTGGAAACTTAACCCAGAGCTCCAATTCACACAGCTGGTCAGGAGATTCGCTATCTGCACCGTCCTTCAGGCTATTGTAAATCTCTGTTATAAAAAGAGATTGTGTTTAATCATAATTACCTGCTGTAAGTAACCGATAAAAGAGGATAATACTGACTGCAGGAGTATTATTACCATGTTGGCCAGAAACAGAAGCAAGCACTTTAAAAAAAAAAAAAAAAAAAATCACATGACAGTCAAGAAGCTGCAAGAAAAACAAAATTCTATGTCCTGCACTTTGAAGTTGACTTGCAAATTTTATTAAGTAATTTTTTTTCTGAATATTCAGGAAAATTCAAAGCCATGTTGACTCTTTGTTTAAAAAACTCATGCAAACTCTTTCTTAGAAACAGTATTGAAAAGCTTTCCTTGTCTCTCAAGCTAGAGATTGTATTTGAGCAAAACAATGATAGTAGAATTTTATACAACAGTACTGCCTTGATAACTTCTGAGCTGATAAATAAATTTCACTTGTAACGTTGCCAATAAAATTGGTGTTGTAGTCACACGTACAACTGACTTGAGCCTCCTAGCAAATTAGATCAAATATGCTTCAAAGCATTTACATATTATGTGCTGACAAAAAACTGAGCACAGAAAACAAAGATCAAGTAAACTGGCAAGTTGGAGATGAATTCAAAGTACATAGGTTGCTCCAAAATTAACACTTCATACATATTATCATGGCAAGTACAATAGATACAAAGAGCATAATAACACTATTTGTTAGAGCAAATTCTCAGCTACAAAACAGCATTTTTCAGTGTAGTCACCACCATTAGCTATGCATTTTTGCCAGCAATGAACAAGAACTTGCATGCTGGGCTCATCAAAATCTGCATGGCCACCCAGGAACATGGCTTGTCATTCACATCACTGTTGCCACTAGTGAGACGCACCACCCACCTCACATCTACTGGTTGGTCTCCAGAAATATTCAGCAAATGTCAGCGAACGTCCATATTCAGTTCCACATCTTTGCTTCATACGCACTTCCATGTCAGGCGTCATTTTGTCACTGCCCCTATGCTGCCATCTGCCACATGGCAATAAAATATAATGGAATATTTTTAACATTCTAGACAAAGGAAAGAACTGACCAACTACCAATCACTACTCCACTTGCAGACTTACTGTGCAGTTTTAACCAAACCTGTCAGAAGAGCAGCAATTTCAAGGATGGCATTACGTAAGGATTTAAGTAGGAAGCACAAGAACTTTCGATGAGTGACCCTTGAATATCAGAAGTTATACACTGTTTGAGCTGCCAAACGGCACTGTACACAGCACAATCACCTCAGCTGTGCAAGTCTTCACAGACAACCACACCTCAACTGGCTCCCTAGCCACTAATTAGGCCATACAGAAGGAAAATACAAACACTGGAAGAATACTATAGGGAAAGAAGAAGTCAGAGCTATGTTTAGAGGAAGAAACCAGAGGATGTTCCAGGAAATTGAATGTAGTTATAATGCATGTGGTAAAAGAGTAGGGCCTTCTTGTGGTGGGACAAGGGGACACAGGATGCAAGACTGTACGAAACCAGGCTTCCTTTCTGTCACGTACAGAGAGCTTCCATCCAAACTGTAGAACTGGTCCTCATTATATTGAGCTCTAGACAAGGAATGTGCAAGTACAGCACAGTTTATCTTGCTAAATAATAGCAGGATCTTCAAAACACCAAAAATTGACTCAGCAAGTAGGGCCCAGTCATTTCCCAGGCCTATCACCATCCCTGTGCGTGAATACATGGAAACTATTTAACCTCTCTGTTTCTTGCCCATCTGCAAATTGGGTAAAAATATTTCACAGCTCTGAAAATTGCTCTGAGATCCCAGAATGGAAAAGGTGCCTCATGCATGCCAAGAATCATCCTTAATAGACAGTTTTCCACAGCAGGTTTACATCGGTCTAGAAAAGTGACTGAGTAGCACTATTTGTCCCTTGCTATTTAAAACAAAGGTGTAGGTCCAACCTCATTCCTAATGCAACTTCTAGAAAAGAAAAAGAGGAAAACAAAAACATACACAGAAGTAATTTTTACTCTTATTAAAGCTACTATTATTTAAAAGAGTCAACACCAGAGTATCTAAAAAATAAAACCCCATTAATAGGCAACAAGTGATTTGCATCCCCATCTACCATGCCTAAGTTTAGTTCAAACCCTGGAAAAAAAGACTGTAAAATAAAGCAAATATTTGCAGGAGGATGCAATCCTTATCTGGACTTCAGTTACATACTACCTAATCAGTTTGCAATTTGAAATACGGATTTATCAAAGCTCATTTTAGAGAGCAGTAGAATGGAAAGGTAGTGTCAATATTAGGCAATTCAATCTCACTTCTAATGAATATACAGAAACTGCCTCAAAATCAAAAGATTTGCAAATATCTAATGGTGAAAATGCCAAAATGTAAATAATATCAAATGATAACGAGCCATTCTGTATAACCTGGAACTAAGAAGCTTGTTTCCTTTTTCACCTGTTTACATGGGTGGATAGTGATAGGACAAGGGGGAATTGTTTTAAACTGAGACATGGGAGGTTGGGAGGTTTAAGTTGGATATTAGGAGGAAGTTTTTCACACACTGGAACAGGTTGCCCAAGGAGGTTGTGGATGCCCCATCCCTGGAGGCATTCAAGGCCATGCTGGATGTGGCTCTGGGCAGCCTGGTGTGGTGGTTGATGACCCTTCACATAGCAGGGGGGTTGAAACTTGATGATCATTGTGGTCCTTTTCAACCCAGGCCATTCTATGATTCTATGAAATATCTCTTGTGTTACCTGACTTTGTGGTCTAAGATGATAAAAACCCTTCTTATCTGCTTCTTATCTGCTGTTTAGTTTCATACGTTGCAGGAATTTCTGTCTTTGAGATGTGTAACCCTCTATCATAACTGGTGAGAATCATTCAACAGAATCAAAAGCTCTTGTAGGAGATGGAGAGCAGATGACCTAACTGGCTACACAAGTGAGGAGAAAAAAGGCACTCCCTAGCCAAATATCTAAACATAATCTCATAAAAAAAGCATTGGTTCTTCTTACAAAACTCAGGAAAGTTATTTGTTCCATATCTATACAAAGAGATTATGACATGAGGTAAGCGTGATCCTTAAAGCCAATGGCTAATCTGAAATAACTCCATGGGGCATCATCTAAATCCAGAATACTAATCACTGGTCTGGTTTCCTCCTTCTTCATCTTGAATAACACACCTTAGGAAAGGAGAAAAAGCAGGCAGAGAAGCTATTACTAAGTAAAACATGAGCAGTCCTGTGGCAGTGTATTTAAGATTATATGACAACTAGAAATGATTTACTGTCTAAAGGAAAAAGGAGCTCATCAACACTAGAAAATGTATTGTATGAGTAGAAATTTTACCTAGCTGAGACATCCAGGTGTTTAACTATGTATGTAACTGTGTACGGCAAACAGGTATACAGGTATTGGACCACAGAGACTATCACGTTACAAAGGAGTAATGAAATAAAGAGCTTACCCGTGTCCTGGGCGCACAGAAGGGCTCCAAGAGGAGCAATCTCCAGATAGAGATCCTTCCTCCTTGGAACTCAGCCCTTGAATGGGGTCTAGGAGAGGTGCAGCCTGGCTCCACCCCTTCTGGTCACTCAGGTGAAATTGCGTTCACCTGTGCCCCTGTGGCTGACTCAGCGCTCGCCTCAGGTGGTCAATCAAAGGTTCAGGCCGTGATTCAACAGTTCCCATACAAACTGACAGCTGTTTACAGTAATATATAATTTTTCAAGTTTAAACAGGGCAGGCAAAATGAAAATGAAGAAGGTTTTCAGAGTCATCTAGTAAAAAAAGAAAGCACACTGCACCATGAACATGAAAGGAAGCTCCAAAAAATTACAAATTACAAACAATACAAATTAGGAGGTTAAAGAGGAAAGGAATGAGTCATAGGGAACATGTAAGAGTAGTATGTAGTACGAGACCTACACACACCACCATAGCAGTAGTACTTCATAGCCATGTTATCCGTATAGGCCACAACTCAGCTGTATCACACTAGAGCTCAGCAAGTCAGCAGAGTGTATGTAAATATTTTTCTTGGTACATCCTGAACCATCTCTGAAACAATAAAAAACAGAAATCTAATTCTGTTGAGGTCACTTGGGACTTAAGTATCTCAGTTCTCCTTTTTCTGCCAAAGTACTTTCAGATCTCTAAGATTTTTATTTTCTTTACTGGTAATAAACATAATTTGAATCACACTCTGAAATGTATTACTCTGAAAGTGTATGAAACATGATGGAAAATAAAAAACAGTTTTTCATCTGAAAACATACATATTTCCCACAGGAAAATCTAACAAGCTGCAAGCAGTATATTTTATCACCTTAAAAATGGATAGAGTTAAAGAGAAGAAGGTACCTACACTCTATTTGGTTATGCTGCTCGAGCTTTCACATCACTGGGGCCTCTATTTTTGTCATCTTTTAGCATAGAAATAACAGAAAGTTGGGGGAATCTGCTCTTCAACTTACATTCGTGGCTCAGAGGAACAGAGAATAACAGTGATACACGACTACCCCCTACTGATACAATGATGAACTGCATTATAACATCAGCACTTTAGATGGTTAAATACTGATGTAGCCATAAAAACAGCCTCACAAACAACAACAGCAAAAAAGAATATGCCTTTTGATAAGCCGAGCCTGTCTTAAGGATGGCTGAGGGCTGATAGCCTCAAACACAGGCATGAAATGCTGAGGCAGAGAATGTTTGCCTAAAACACCATCATCAAGATTTTAAGTTTTCAAAGAAAAAAATCTAAAGGAAAAAAAGGTGAGCTAGTAACTACTTAAAGGGCAGAATGGAGATTCCTGGAGATTTGAGGTTTGGTAGTTTGTTCTGTAGGGGAAGGGAAGGGAATTCCAATTAGGTGTTACCAAGTATTTGCTGAAAGTAATTAAGAAATCATCAGAAATAAAGAGGGAAGCCTATTAAAGTACGTTCAGAAATTCTGACATTTTCACACTCATGTTGAAAATGTCAGCACTTTAATGAGCTGAATGAACCATTACAGAACAAGACACTGCAGTAGCTGGACTTAGTAGAATAAGGATTCTCGTCCTCTGCATTTTTAGGAGCAAAAGCATGCTGATGAAGAGGGATGAGCAGGGAATGAAAGGCACACTTCCAGCATTTTAGTAAGTGTTTTGAATAACTTGCAGAACAGGATTTACTTATTAAATGCAAGGCCTCCAAATATAAACCACACACCTGCATTATACTCACACCAATTATATAATACAGATTTATACAATTACTCAATTATAGTTTACAAATTACAATGTTTTAAGCCTTTAACGAAAACAAATTTGCTACAAACAAGAACTCAGATTTGTGAGAACTGGCATACATCCCTGCCCTGCTTCTTGTTAGGACCGTGAGGAAATCTACCTCAGTTCTGGATAAATACCAGGTCCTTCACAGTGTGCACTCTACATTAGCAACTTAACTTGTCCAAGGTATGACACTGGGAATAAGTTATTTTCTTGTTTAAATTAGTTGTTGCACAGCTTTAGAAATAAACATTACTATGGAGAAGAGGGTCAGAGATTTTTCACCTACCTCCACTCTGTCTTACGTAATAAATAGAAAAGAAGTTAGATACAAGCACAATGACACAGATTTATCAGACGGAATGGCCTGGGTTGTAAGGGATCCAAAAGATCATGGATTTCCAATCCCCCCATCACAGGTAGGGCCACCAACTTCCACATTTAATACCAGCCCAGGCTGTCCAGGGCCCCATCCAGCCCAGCCTTGAACACCTCCAGGGATGGGGCATCCACAATCTCTCAGGGCAGCTGTGCCAGCACCTCAGCACTCTCTTAGTACAGAACTTCCTCCTGAACCTAAATCTTCCCTCCTTATCTCATAAACTATTTTAAACAAAGCTGTCAGCATAAAGTCTGCTCTTCTGTCCTCACTACAGTTGAACGGTAAATGCTGCAACATAACACCAAACTTCAGAGTGGAAACAAATCAATATAAAGAAAACATCGATAGTGCAAGAATTATGGTTCAAACCATTTTGATTTAAAGTACGTAAAGACCTTACTTACAATTCATCTCCTTGTTTTGCTTTCTTGTCAGAAACCAGATACACGCTTCCAAAGCTTCCGTTGCCAAGTTTCCTCTGAACAGTGTACCTCCCTGCGATTGCAGTATCTGAGCAAGCAGAATTAGCTCTGGAAACGCTGACATGCTTAGCAGTTTCTTGAAATTTCAGCATTGCTCCACGTAACAGAAACTGCCCAAATTTCTCTAGAATGCAGTTTTCAAAGCCTTTTCCTCTTCTACAGACGTTCAGAGGAAATATCTGAAACAGAAGAAAAGGATCTGTTAATGTGATGTTCTTAACTAGAAAGCTGTTTACTCTTTAATTCGCCCTTCAACTTCCACCATCTTTCTGCCATCCATCAGCACTTATGGCCTCAAGTTGCACCAGGGGAGGTTTAAGTTAGATATCAGGAAAAACTTCTGTACAGAAAGGGCTGTTAAGCACTGGAATAGGCTTCCCAGGGAGGTGGTTGAGTCACCACCCCTGGATGTGCCTAAAAACGGTTTGGATGTGGTGCTCAGGGACATGATTGAGCTGAGGGTTGTTAGAGTGAGGGTAGTATGGTTAGGCTGTGGTTAGACTCGATCTTTAAGGTCTTTTCCAACCTGAGCAATTCCATGATTCTATGTGGTAGCATCTGAGTGACTGACTACTACCATCTGCAAACCAGAGCTTCCTGGCTAACCACAAACCTACAGGATTTTGAACAACACTCGCTTCTCTCAGAAGTTCTCCTTTTCTCTTTTGCTATAACAACTCGATCCTGATCCATCTTTCCAAGAGCTCAGCTTTGTTCTGCAGTTCTTGTCTGACCGAGGTCCTAATTCTGCAAATGCAGAGAGCGCAGAAGCCAACTTCTGCTGTTACTTTGCCTTTCTATAACTGAAAATGCTTTCGGACTGACTTTGTTTTCTTTTCCTTCCTCATTTCAAATGATAACCAGCAGGTGCTCCTCCCTATGTAATAAAACAATACTGGCATTGTTACCTCGCTTGTTTATTTGCATTATAAGTATCCCCGAGTGCAAAGAAACGGCTGTTCTGATATCCTTTCATCAGCACAGCTACCACTGATGCCTCATCAGCAGCGCATATGAAAATGCTTTGTTTCTTTTGGAAAAGAGAAGAAGTAAAGCTTTATTTTAACAACTGCATAACTTCTGGTGCCAAAGGGATCGCCTTCCTACAAACGCGGAGCCTAAACGAAGATTAGGAGTTCAAAACCTCTCTTTTAACAGCAACCAAATGTGCACCAACCCATTTCAATGCCCATCTGCTGAGCTGCTGGCACGCCGCACCAAGGAGCGCAACTTTGTGGTGCAGCCAAACTGTTCTTACTACGGACCGCCTTAACAACGGCACGAGCCTCTTTTAGTTTAAAGCCGTCCCCCCAAGTTCTCTCAGCACCCTCCGGTGCGAAGCTGGGCTGTTACCTGCCAGCAACCCGCCGAGCGCCGATGCGGCCCGTCAGCCCCAACCCGCAGCTCAGCCCGCGGGGCCCGAGCGGTGCCGTTGTCAAGGCGACGCTGCGCATGCGCGCCGAGCCCGGCCGGAGGGCCGCTTCCGCCGCCGCCATGGGAGTCCCGGGGCTGACGGGCTTCGTGGAGGAGTGCGGGGCGTCCTTCGCGGAGCTGCGGGTGCGGGACACCAAGCTGGTGATCGACGGCAGCAGCCTCTACTACCACCTCTTCTTCGCCTCCGCCGCCGATTTCCGCCGCGGCGGCGATTACGGCCCGTTCGCGGCGGCCGTGGACGAGTTCTTCGCCGTCCTGCGGTCCTGCGGCGTGGCCGCCTTCGTGGTGTTGGACGGCGGGCGCGGGGCGGCCGATAGGAAGCTGGGCACGCTGCGGGAGCGCGCCGCCGAGCGCCTGCGCAGGGCTCACGGGCTGTCCCGAGGGGAGGGCGGCCGCGTGCTGCCGCTGCTGGCGCGGCACGCCTTCGTGCAGGCGCTGCGCCGGGCGGCGGTCCCCTTCGTGCAGTGCTGGGCCGAGGCCGACCGCGAGGTGGCGGCCCTGGCCAACCGCTGGGGCTGCCCCGTGCTCTCCCTCGACAGCGACTTCTTCATCTTCGAGCTGGCGGGCGGGTACTGCCCGCTGAGCGCCTTTCTCTGGCGGGACGTCCGCGCCGAGCGTTCGGGCCGCTACATCCCCGCGCGGCGCTTCCAGGCGGAGAGCTTCTGCGGGCGCTTCGGGCGGCTGAGGAGGAGCGTACTGCCGCTGTTCGCCGTCATGAGCGGCAACGACTACGTGGACGTGACGGAGTTCGAGGGGTTCTTGGGCGAGGTGCGGCTGCCCGGGAGGCACGGCCGCGCGCGGGGGCTGCTCGGCTGGCTGGCGGGCTTCGCCGGGCCCGAGGAGGCGGCGGACGCCGTGCTGAAGCGGCTGGGCAGGCGGCGGAGGGACGCGGTGAGGGAGCTGCTGCGCGCCGCGCTGGAGGACTACGCGCCGTCCCAGGTGAACCTCGAGGAGTTCTTCCTGGAGGGCCGCTACCGCTGCGAGGAGGCCGAGGCCTCGGGGCTGCCGCCGTGGCTGCTGGGCGCCTTGGCCAGAGGCGAGCTGGCCCCGCTCGTTGGAAACGTCGTGACGCTGAGGAGTACCTTCCTCCACGTCCAGGTGGAGGACATGCGGCGGCCCAGCGCGCACTGCTGCGCGCTGCCCATCCGGCGCGTTCTGTACGGCCTGCTGCTGTGCACCGCTCCCCGTGCCGAAGCACAGCCTCAGTCACAGAGCGGCGCGCTGCCGGCCGTGTGCGAGTTCGACCGAGCTCAAAAATCGGTTAAAAAGACGTTTGTCCAAGCAGCGAGCCTCCCCGCGCCCTTCGGCGAGGATGGGTTTTCTTTGGCCAAGTTGGTGGAGGTGAGTGGTTGTCATGGCAGGCTAACAGTGTGGCACGCGCTTAAGAGGCGCTGTGTGTGACAGCAGGGCGCTAAAGGCGATGGCCGAACCCAATGACTTCAGTGAGCAAATCCTCAGCCCGCAGCTGCACACAGTTCTGCTTCTGGCTGAGGAGCCACGCACGTTTCATTACTGCCCCCCACCAAGTGTACCGAGCCAAATTACGTGACCGGCTGGCAGCGCGTGTATGCAGCATTGCCTGAATCATGCCATGTAAGCCCTTCTCCCATCCTTCCTATTCTGTTCAACTAACATTTGCTTTTGTCGTTTTAGGAGAGGACTCACAGTTCTGTGAAATGTAGAAAGGTGCAGTTCAACACTACACAAACTTGCATTTGGTCGAGTTATGAATATTTCAGAGCAAAGTTAAATGCTTTTTTACTAAAAGTCAGCATTGTTATTTCATCTGTAAACCTTGCAGCTGTCCAGCAGTTCCTGCTATGAGTACGCATCCTGCTAAACGTGCTTCCCTGCTCCTTGCCAAGCAGAACAGCACCTGAAAAACACAACTTGTAATCCAAGGAAGTTTGTGCTAGGTTAGTTCTAGTCAGCATTAGCAATGCGGTGTATTTAAATTGTCATGGTTTCTTATGGTTGAGACTGTTCCTTGGAATGGGAAACACCCGGGGTTCATACCTGTTTATGAAAGTTTTGGAAATACAGTCTGTGCCTTAACATGCTACGCATAGAATCACAGAATTGCTCAGGTTGGAAAAGACCTTAAAGATCATCGTGTCCAACCACAACATAACCATACTACCCTCACTCTAACAACCCTCCGCTCAATCATGTCCCCGAGCACCACACCCAAACGGTTTTTAGGCACATCCAGGGATAGTGACTCAACCACCTCCTTGGGGAGCCTATTCCATGTGCATCAGATCCACAGCAGCACATCTGTGTGTTGTTACCACCAGCTGGTGGCTGTGAATCTTGTCTGTCCCTGCCCTGGTAAAGGTTCATTGTTGTTTTGAATGAGTAGTGTGCAAACGTGTGAAGTCATGGTTTTGGATTTTCAGAAACATTAACGGCACCTAAATGTGGTCTTGCATTGGATACCCTACTGAATTTGAGTTTTGGTTATTCTAACAACTCTCCTCACTAAATATATACAAATTACCAATTCAACAAGTTACAAGAAGGCGTGTTCCCCTTTATTCAGGGCACTCTTGGCAAAATTGGTTTTGGTTTACCTTCTCCTTGTGGGATTGCTGCCTAGCAGTGTGCACAACCATCCCAATCCGGATTCACAAAGCACTCATGTTGCAGTTGAGCGCCTTGCTCCAGTTCTGCCATGAGATCTGCGTGTAGACAATTTGTAGCACCGTGTTTGGAAAGTGAAATAGCACAGCAAAGATGGAACGTGCTATGAGTTCATATATTGCAAATGAGAACGGTAAACTGTGCACTGAAGGTTTCACTGTGATAACAGGTGTGTTCTCAAAGACATGAAGTTACACAGATATATTTGCCATACCAGCGTAACTTCAATGCGTTACGCCTGCTGAATTTTCAAAGTCAGTCAACTTTTGCACAGGAATGTGACGTAAATCACCTGATTTGTAGGAGACTCTGAGACCTATTACAATCCAGCTGACCTCAGGCAATTGTGAAAATCGCCATTTTAGATCGACTTTCAAAAATACTTCCTGTTCAGAGCATCTGTGACACTTCAGTAACTTTTTATTTGAATTAAAACCACAAAGCGTTAGCTAGTTTAAACAGTCTTATTTGCATTGTGGAAATGGCTCACGACAAATGGAGTCTGTTTTTTTCCCTCAACATCTTTTGCTTCTTTTCAGGTGCCTGTGTCACAACGTCAGCTGCTTCTGCTGGAGACTTTAGGAGTGAAAATGAGTTTGCTGGAATCCATCCCCGCCCACTTGCAGCTCCCTGTTGCTGTCACCTGTTATTGGACGCGTTGTTCAGAACCTAAAGTGAACTTGCATCACTTAAAGGCTCTGCTTCTAATGATAGTATCTGGAGAACTGCACAGGATAACAGATGATCCAGGTATGTCTCCAGAGAATACAATTTTGGATGCAGAAATCAGAGTTTCTGTGAGTACTTGGTACTTTCAGTAATATTTCTACATGTTAGGGGTAAGGTGGCATTTTCTTAGGAAGAGTCCTTGATTTGATGCCAGAGATGATGCGTGCCAGGGTTAATCTGTTGATTCAGGCTCTGAACTACAGAAGCTGCTTGAAAATGGCTGCCACCTGCTTCTCAAGTGGGGTGGAGCGAGATGGCAATCTTCTCAAACAGGTTCACTCCCAGAGCAGTGCAGAAAAGTACCTGACACAGAATTATTATTATCATCGTTTCAGATTCATATGGATAACAATACTCACAGTTTTTTCTCCGTTGTATGTCTTAATGTTGAGACATTTAGGTAGGCTTCCAGAAATACAACTAAACGCTGGTAGTTTGTAGGCCCTATACGTTGCAGATACTTTCCTTATGTTCGCAGAAGAACGTTTATTTGTCTGTCATTTTCTGTTCATAACCTAGATCTCACAGTTCTCCACCCTGAAGACAACAGTACTGCTTACAATGAATTTCTAAAATGGAAGGAAGAGAAACTGCAAAATAAAGACTTTGATTTAGATGCTGCACATGGCTTTTGCCAGTGGCAGTGCTGTCTAGAGATGGGATTGTATCTCAATCAGCTACTCTGCAGTCCTCTCCCTGAGCCAGACTTGGCTAGGTAAGGACAGAGATCTGCTTTCCACATAAGCTCCTCTGAAGTGATTTCACATGTTGTTTTATTGTCCGTGTCATAAACTCCTTTGGCCAATTTTAACACGCTTTGGACTCCTTTCTTTAAAGGTGGGAATAGAGAGAAAAATCTAATTAAAATATTTCTTAGGGGCCCGCTGTTGAATACTGTATGTAGTTAAGATGTGGTTTGGGGTGTTTGGTTTGTTCTCCCCACTAAGCTATATGTTTCTCTCCTTCTGCTGAGGTATGACAGCAAATGAGAATTCTCTCCTTCCTTTGAGCAGGCTTTACAGTGGGACCCTCGTGCATGGACTGTATCAAGAGCTTAAGTCAACACCTTCAGTGGAAAACGTGTTCAGTTCTTCTCCAAAACTGGCTGAGCTTTATCAAGTTCTATTGAATATAGTCATGTCAGCTGTATCTCCAGGCTTCTTTCAGAAGAAAACAGAGGTCAAATCTGAGTCCCGCAAAAAGAAAAAAGCATCTAAAAAGACAAAGGCTGTCAGGTGTGCTGTGTCTGGAACTCAGCATTTGTGTGATGTTAGTAGGTTTGCATCACTTAGCATGGATGACTGAGAGCATTATTCCTAAAATCATTTCTAATGCCATGGAGACAGAAGAAATTATACTTAAAATGTGACTTTATTGGAATTTGCTTGGCTGTTTTCATATGAGTTCCTGATATTTTTTTATTGTATTTTTATTTTTTTACCAACAAGTCTCGCTTCAGGATTCAGTATTTTTGTAATTAAAGCTCCTATAAAAGGGGTGCTGCATACAACTTGCCTTGGTGTCTGAGTTTTGTGTGGGTGGAGAGTGGGGCTTGGCTGGTTGGGTGATTAGAAGGTGTCCATCTAATTGAAAATGAGAATAAAGAACTTCAGCATTTCAGAGTGTTTCTTTTTCTGAACACTTAAAGCTTCCTATCCCTACTTTTCCCTGAATGCTTCTAACTATGAAAACATCCCTTTTTCAAGCTCGTGTCCAAGAAGCAGCTATGTATGCTGCTATATGATTACAGTCCTACAAATCAAATTGAAATTGACAGTTTAAAAAATACTGTCTTTGCAGATGGTTGAATATTTGTAGTTTTAGGGAGAGGGAGCTGTCACTGCTGAAGTGGATGTTTAAGGGAAAGGTTCCTCCACTTATGCTACTGATGCCACTTGGAGCAAGTGGATTGCCTTGATTGCGCAACGAGCTCGGATGGGGAACCTCAGTCATCCAGGAATCTTAGAGGTGATCATGGACTGGCCTGAAGGTAAATAGTTTGGAACATCACCAGGAGAGGAGGTATCACGTACTAAAGAAGCGCCATATATAGATAGATATATATAGATATAGATATAGATATATGCATTTGCGTGTGTGTTTAATGTATGTATGTATATATATGTGTGCGTGTTTAATACATGTTAATTATTGTTTGTATGTATATATATTAAGCATGATGTAGTGATGTAAAATAAGGGGTGGAATGTTCTAGTTTAATGATTTTTGTTATCAGT
Organism: Bambusicola thoracicus; assembly: GCA_002909625.1. Lineage (NCBI taxonomy): Eukaryota > Metazoa > Chordata > Aves > Galliformes > Phasianidae > Bambusicola > Bambusicola thoracicus. Next base: position 24,390 of record PPHD01006323.1, read on the forward strand.
ATTCCACATCATATCATCATGTAGTGCACTGGGAGTTAAAGAGTTAATGCTCCAGTTCCATGGATCGTCAGTAGTTCCAGGTATACCAATGCAGACATTTTTAAGTAACTCAATCAAGCAAAACGTGCACTTTACAGAGCACTGGTCGATAACCATCATGTTCCTGATTCCACACAGCAACACTACCACTTAAGTGTAAGGGTTTTTAATATTGAATACTGTATACAACTGACATACTGAAACAGAAGAAACCATGATGGTTGGTTTGTCATTCAAAGTAACTACAGCAAGGAAGTTCTAGCTAAGGAAGAAAAACTAACAAGCTGACCCTTGCTGAAAATTCTGAAAC